>WBNM01026934.1:305084-368564 GCA_013399055.1 Ramphastos sulfuratus
GGGGTGGTGAGGGGGTTGTTCTGTTTGTCTATATGCCTATCCATTACAGGCATTACTTCAGATTATTTTCATATATACAAGGAAAGTTCTCAGTTCTGAAGTTCTAAAAACAATTATCAAACCACCCATTTAGATGCAGAAATTCTGGGGGTTATGGGAATTAAATACATTCCCATAATTTTGCTTGGTACTTCCCTAATAACTAGGGGAATGCTGTCCTCCTAGTTGTGATGATTCACTTTTATGGCAGAGGAGGAAACGATTAGCTATGCATAGAAATTCCACTTCTACATACAACTAATTGGCTAGTTAGTTCAAAATATATCTATATTTTGCATTGTACATCATTGATATCTGCTTCTGGCTTTGCAGGGTGCGCATGCAGCCCAGACAGCCAACCGAGTGCTGGGCTGCAGCAAGAGAAGTGTNGCTGGCATCATTTTTAATTTCTACAGAACTGTAACAGAACTGTAGTGGCCTTCTGTCTGAAGGGGGCCTACAGGAAGGTGGGGAGGGATTATTTACAAGGTGGTGTAATGACAGGATGAGAAGTGATGGAAGAGAGGAGATTTAAACTAGATGTTAGGAAGAAGTTCTTTACACTGGAGGTGTAAACACCTCCCTGGAGGTGTTTAAGACCAGGCTTGATGAGGCCTTGAGTGACCTGTTCTAGTGAGGTGTCTGCCTATGGCAGGGGGTTGGAACTAGATGATCTTTGAGGTCCCTTCCAACCTAAACCATTCCATGATTCTATAACAGAAACATTGCGACTAAAATGTTTCCAATTTTTTACCCAAGAATCAGCCACGACTTGCAAACTATCTCATTATTTCACCAATATGAAGTATACTAAGTATAGTTTGTGGGTAAAAAAAATCATCTCTATTCTACCTGTAGCATAGCATTATTCCAATAAACTGTACTAAGTGGAAGTACTGCTCATATAGTGCTAATAAGCTGGATCTCCATTATTTAGTGCAACAGAGTTACAGACAATTTATAGAGCAAGCAGCAGCTGTTGAGGACCAGACACATACGTTACGACTGCTTGAGGATTTTGCTTTACTTTTGTTTTGCTTCTCTGACTTGAATGCTCACTAGTATTTGGAATATATCAGATGATCTTAAGAGATCCCTTTCAATTCTGTTTCATCTAAAAGGAATCTTGCTCATGTGCTACAAATATGAGCACAATGCTGCAAATCCAAGTGCAAACTGTGAGGCAAGAAAAACCATGGCAAGCAGCAATGACTAACAGGTTTCATTTCTAAACCACATTCCTCATCTGAATTGAACTGTTAATGTAAATGCAACCAAGCTCTTCTCACTGAAGTTGTTTCTTCCCTCCTCCCTCACAGGAGCTTTTTTGACTTAGAGCAAAGTGAAATTATAGTCTCAGGTAAATTACACAGAAAAATCAAGATCCAGAGGTAAATGGAAAATTATGAAGCCCATGTAAATGTTATTCTGGGTCATTTTAGACACACTGAAGGTATACAATTTTTGTAAGAAAGATTATTTTCCAGATTAAGGAAAGGTTACCAATACTTCTTCAAACTCAAAGTAATTCATATGAATAGGAAACAGTTACTTAGGAAGAATCAGTGTCAGAATTATGTAGCAATTAATGAGAAAAAGGTAACAAAATATTCTTTAAAAATTGAGTTACTGATGCTACAGAATTTACTGATTAAATTCAAGGCCTGATCTTGAGAGTAGAGTATTTAGAATTGATTCATAACAAAAGAACAACATTAATCACCCTGTTCTTAACAGCATTAAGATCAAGCATAATATGCCTCAGAGTAGGAGTGCAATGTCTCCTCAAGACTAGACTAATGGAAGTGGGATAAAAATGAAGTGGTAGGAGACATATAGCAACTTGTTTAGCGAATGAACTATTTTGCTTAACTGAACAGCTAATCAATTAGAAATGCAATAGTAGGACAAAGGACACAAGCAAGGTACTGCTCAACCCACAAGACGACAATCACAAATGTGATGTAACTTCTGTTGAAATATTTTCAACAGAGTTAGGAAACATGTCAGCAACACTACCAGTTTTTAGATTGTGTGAGTGCAACTCTAACAGGTAAAGCACCTATATGATGGTTGCACATACAGGCCATATGGACCATCACGTATTTAGCAAGTCTGTCATACAAGTGAAAGTACCATGCTAAAACGGGACAGAAACACTATCAGAATTGCAAACAGGTATGGGGAGAAGAGGGGATGAAGGCAAGGGAGGGGAAGCAGAAGCACAAGGGCATCTATATTAGCTTTTGAAATCTCTCAGCGACCGACATTTGTTGCACTTCAGTTCACATCTCTAAACTGTGTGTGCACAAACTAGATTCCAGTCAGATTGAACCAAGTTAGAAGATGCACTCAGGGAGAGCATCTAACAGACTCAAAGCTACTAAATTGTGCAGCTAAGCCAAAGTCAAACCTCATGCAGACATTCACCTGCTCTGTGAATTCATTCATGCTTGCTAATGCAAACATAGCCAATGCTTACTACAACCAAACAAGCAACGTAGATCCCAAATAAATTTAAGAATGAAAGCATCACCTTTTTATTGGTTTCCTCCCCCATTTTAGCTTCTTGAACTGATTCATCCAAGTGTAAAGTAAGTGCAAATAAATTCAAGGGAAAATATCAGGCCCATTGGGCTTGGCAAAGTAAATGTAACTGAATATTAGCTGTAATACTATTCCATGCTTTGAGCCTGAAGATGAAAACAGCATCTTAGCTTTATTTTCAGACACAATCAGCATTTCACCACATCAAACAAATTCATTGCAAACCGCTTTGCTCACAATTTGGGATTCCATTTGTTTCACCATTGAGGAGCACCTTGGGTTGGGAAGCACTGCCTTACGGTGATTTTTTTCTTTTTAGTATTTTATAGAAAGAGCATAAGCTAAAAATCTTCTTTTTTTTTTTTCAAAATCTGAAGTTGAACCTAAGGGATTTACATTTCAAAAGTAATAATTTTAAAATGAGGAACAAACCTTCTGTAAATTGGTTCCAGATACGAATGTAATATCTTTCAGAGGTTTTTTCAATGATATACAGACTCTTGTCAGATCTCCACAAACAGTGAAGATTTAAATTCATGCTTTGCAATTCAAAATATATTTGCATACAGGAAGTGGTGTGGATGTATGTGTGTGTATTTTACTCACACTTGTAAGACTACACAATGATGTAATTTTTTTTTAATTAGAACCTTTCAGTTGACTGGAATACAGACAGCAGGAGTCATGTTCTTTTTTCACTCTTCCAAACTGTAAACTACCTATTAGTGGAACAGATGCTGATGCCACAAATATCTTTTTACTACAGTCATTTCCTTCTCCACACAAGACACTTTCAGGACATCTACAATGAAATTATAATGAATTACTAAGCATTCGTCCCATTTTAAAGCCAAAAAAGGGGTAAAAACGAAGTTCAAAAAGAAATCCAGTGCCAAAACTCCTTAAAGGCTTATGCATGTGCCTAACCCTGCATGTAATTCCACTGAATTCAACAAGATGGCACACACACAAGATTCAGTATGGAGGTCTTTGCAGGGACTAGAATCTTCTTCAAGAAGAAGATTGTACTTAACAAGAAATCAATAATGTTGTAAACAATCTCAAAAAGAATTAGTTCGCTGGTTTTCCTCATTTCTTCTGCTTTACTTTCTGCATTAACACAATTTCTTCTGGATTCCTGACACAGTTTCAAGATTGCCTATATAGCGTGACAGGTAAACCAACACATTTTGTATCAATTAACTAACACTATACATCTAAACAAACTTCAAACCACTAATGTTCATCTAAAACACGAATTGTAATAATACTTCCCACTGACAATGTTGGATGCCCATCATTTAATAATAACACCATATATTTACTGCACGAGTATAATTACATTTTCGTTTTTCCAAGTATCTCAGGAACTTTATAACTGAATTTAAATTTTCACATTTTGATCACCTCTCAAAGAGGAGTCAACCAGGATTATCCCTAAGAACAAAACAGCACTTGGTCATTTTTGCCCTACTCAAGTTATTTACTTGATCTTACCTACCTGTTTTCACGTTCATACATCTCTTTTGAAGTGCTCCTTAACTGATCAATTTCTTGATTTGTTTTCAACCTTATTTGCTCCAACTCTTCATTGAGTCTCTTTTCATATTCTGCTTTATAATGGTCTCTGCAAATAAACAAATATACAGTGTGGAAATGTAGTATTACTTGCACTGGCCAAACTAAAAAAAAAAACCTTCAGGTACAGCTGTACAAATACAGTGAAGAACATCTTGATTTTACATAGTATTTTAATTCTTACTCAATTTCACGTCAAATTTTCATCTCATTCGTTGAACTATAGACTAGTCTATGTTAATATGCAAGTTGAGTGAAGAATCGATCAGGAATAAATAATATTAAACTGGAAATAAATAAAAGCTTTCTGCATAGTGTTTAATTTTTTTTAAGTAATTTGACATTGATTAGTCATGTAATATTATGCTTAAGAGAAATTCTTTGTCAGTGTCTCCATGAGTGTTTATAATAAACTACCACTAAAAACAATTAAAAATTAATTCCTTGCTTTCTACAGTTTTCTACCTTCTTCATAATTGATTAAGGTTTGATTAACTTGCTAATTTACAATACTGTCATGATAATACAAGACTTTGTTGTGTACTATTAGCACCTCATATGGGGAAAAATAACAAAACACACTGAAGATGACATAATGTGGAGATTTGTGAAGTCAAAAAAAACCCTAGGATTTGGGGATTTATCCTGGTAACATGACAGAGAGATTGTAGGGAATCCTGTTGTGCTGGTCTGAGGCTAATTGAAATATTTTACTGAGAGAAATTAAATCCTGGCTGTGAGAACAGTGACCTGTATCACTCAGTCTTCTGCTGAGAGAAGCAAGTAGTCAAAATACAAGATAAGACACTTGCTTCTCACACACTTCTTGGTTAGTTCTCAGTTCTTCTCTCTGGTGGTCTGTGTGGTTGCATCTGCCTTAACTCTTTAATCCAACATAACCCTTTTTCCTTAACCTTCTTGTGATATTTTATTGACATCTCACCTCAGATCTCTCCAGATTTATCACATAAGATATACAGGGATTGATCTGGTTATTTCTGAAGGGAGGGAAAGAGGGGGAAGGAGGGAGGAAGTTTGGGTCAGGAGCCTTCTGGCAGTCTTGACTGTTTCAGGAGGGATTTTGTGTTTCTATATTACTTTTAATTTGTGTATAAACGTAAATATTTGTGTATGTTGTATAAATATATATGCTTGTAAATTGTGCTAAGCTGTAAATATAGCTTCACTCCTTAACTTCCAGCCAGTTGAGTCTAGTCTGGGTGAATTAATTGTGTGGGGAGTGGGCAACTCCGAAACCATCACACCCATAATAGAATTTCACCTGCAATACTACAAGAAAGGTATTTGATTGCTAATCAATGTTAAAATTTATAGCTTCTAGCTAATGTTCCAGAATAACCAATCAGTAAAGAAGCAACTGGCAAAAATTGAGTTTGGAAACAAAACCACATCTGTAAAGAAATGTGCAGTTAGAAAATGTTTTACATTACTTCCAATTTCCAATTGTGTGATGGACATTTCGAAATCACTATTTCAGCTAGCCAAAACTTCACATAAACTAAAAGCTCAAAAATATTTAGATGTCAGAATGCTTGCTCTCCAACTTTTCCCATTTTCTATTTACTGGGACACTGAATTTCAGGTGACCCTACAAGGTAAAAGTAAACTTAACTCCTTCCTCAGTTGCACCACACTACAGCACAATACTCCATTGTAGAAAGGTAATTTTAAAAGTTTATAATAATAGTAACTTTTAAAAAAATATAATCAAAAGTCTTGGAAAAAAAATATTTTGAATCCTCATGGTGATGTCACCAGAAGACAGTTCAAAGATACACTTATCTTTATGATGACTAAAATAAACAAGTGGAAAGGCCATATTCCAAGTACATCACTTGAACGTCCTGCCAATGCCTTTTAATGAACATCAGCCGAGCTGTTGCTGAAGCAAAGGACTATCATTAGTGATTTTCAATCCTGACCTGCTGTTACGGTCTTTAGCTTGGGCAGTAACTAAAAACGGGTTTGCTGTACTAAGTTGTTTTGCCTTCATCAGGCTGCAGGCTTTAATGAGCTTCTTTCAAGTCCTACTATTCCTAAGTCTTTATACTGCAAATACACTAAGTATAATCAGAGCATCTCAATGCAACTATGGATTCTGTTTTAAGATTAACTGTACAAAGAGAAATCTTTTGTGCTGGTCTGTGCTTACACATAGATTTCTAAGAACTGTAGCTATGAGGTGCTGTCACTCATCTTGCCACAATCTCAACATGTTTTTGAAGTGTGTGGTTTTAAAAATTTGGTACGTTAATTACAGATTCACAGAAACATTCTGGTTGGAAAAGACCCTCAGGATCACCAAGTCCAATTGATAACCCTACTCTACAAAGTTCACCATATCCCTAAGTACCACATGCAAATGACTGTTAAACACATACAGGGTTGGTGACTTCACCACCTCCCTGGGCAGCCCATTCCAATGCCTGACCGCTCTTTCCATGACAAAGTTTTTTTGAAATGTCCAGTCTAAACATACCCAGTTGCAGCTTAAGGCCATTCCCTCTTGTTCTATCACTATTTATGTGTGAGAAGAGACCAGCATCAACCTCTCCACAACATCCTTCCAGGTAGCTGCAGACAGCGACAAGGTCTCCCCTCAGCCTCCTCTTTTTCAAACTAAACATCTCCAGCTCTTCAGTCACTCCTCATAAGATTTATTTTCCAGGCCCTTCACCAACTTCATTGCCCTTCTCTGCACTCACTCCAGCAACTCAACATCTCTCTGGTATTGAGGTGCCCAAAGCTGGACAGAATACTCGAGGTGTGGCCTCACCAGAGCAGAGTAATCACTCAGTTTCCTGAAGTCTGTAGCCCAATGCCTATCCAGACCGTGAATTATTCTTTATTCAAAAACCAGGTACTTTGGTTTATTTTCATCATTTGTGTTTCTGAACTACAGAAACCAAAAGAGATCCAGATGTGAACTGAGAATTTAGGAAGCTTCACATTCTTCTAAAGGTTGCAAACAGAAGCTTATTCCCCAAACTGATGTCACTTTAAGGTAGCAATGAAGATCTATTAGTTGGTACAGTTTTCTCCTGCTCTACTTTTGTACCTGTCTAATTTAGCTAACAAATAAAGAGGACTCCTGGGAGCTTTCCATAAGAAACCTAATACTGTAGACATTTGACCTGAAAGATGGATGCTTTAAACATCCAACAGCCAAGAATCCTCACCATGGGAGCGCAGTCTCAGCAGATGCACACGAAGAGTGTACATGTGCCTGGGAAAATGCAAAGGGATGGCTTCTAGAATCTAGCAGATAATGTGCAGGTATTAAAGCACTAAACAAAGCACATGATGACCACCATTTTACAAAAGAAATATTATATTAACATTTTAAAAAATATTATATTTTTATTAATTATATAGTAATGTATATGAATTATAGTTAATATAGTTTATTTATATTTTTACATTACAAAATTACTTATTCAAAGTTCATCAGCGGGTCAGTGGCAGAACCTTGAATAAAACCTAGGCAGCCCAAGCTGTGGTGCAGTTCTACACATGCTGGTCAATATGCTACACTGTCTTCTCTGCTATGATTATTGTTCTTGCAAAAAACACTAACGGTTACTGAAGGAGAGCAAACATACCTGCATTATTCATTACAGCTAATACTTATTCTATGAAATTCAGCATCGTGAAGAGAATCATCAATACCAATGATGTCAAGAGAGAGATTTGGTAACGGTACAGAATCCTAATGACAGT
The DNA here is from genome assembly GCA_013399055.1 of Ramphastos sulfuratus. Classification (NCBI taxonomy): domain Eukaryota; kingdom Metazoa; phylum Chordata; class Aves; order Piciformes; family Ramphastidae; genus Ramphastos; species Ramphastos sulfuratus. The sequence continues at coordinate 312,990 of WBNM01026934.1, forward strand.
ATTGAGACTTTTGAAGGCAAAATAAGAGTCCCAGAATTTCTCTTTATTTAGTATCAAAATGCAAGAGACAGAGACATCTGATCTTCTAGAGGAAGCAGGCTTGCACAGTATCCCAAACTGTGGTAGAGACAAGCTACATACATCTCTTTCTAGGTTCCTCCAAGATGTCTCTGTAAAAGTATCTCTGCATTACTACAGGATAAAGATTTCACAGTGGTTTTTAAAAACAGAAATCCAGCTACAAAATGCAGTGCTGTGCTGGTTTGAGGCTAATTGGAATATTTTAATGGAGACAATTATATTATAGGCTGTGAAAAGAAAACAATGGTGATGTCTACTTCACTCATAGGCTTGCTGAGATGTATAAGACTAAGAACACAAAACAGATAAGACACTCTCAGGCTCAGAGAGTCTTAGTCTCTCTAGCTTCTTGCCTTCTCCTCTCTGCTGAATAACTGCACTAACCACTCTACTTCTAACATCCCTGGTCGATCCTCCAAATTCACCTTGCGCATAAGCCAGACCCTGGGGTAAGGTAGAACAGTGGGAAGAAGGTGGAAGGGTGGTTGGGAGCCCCTCCTGGGGTCTCTGATTTCTGGGAGGGGTGTTGCATTTCTGTATTACCTTTAACTTGTACATTTCTGTAAATATTCATGTATATTATGTATATATCTGCTTGTATATTGTGCTAAGCTGTAAATATAGCTTCAGTCCTTAACTTCCACCTGGCTGAGTCTAGTCTGGGTGATTTTACAAAGTGTGGGGGGGCGCGTAACTCCCAAACCATCACAACTGCTTACAAGCATATTTCTAGAAAAGACTGCTGAGACCTATGTGATTTTTTTAAAACTCCATTTTAAAAGCTTGTCTTTAGAAGATTATTTAAAATGAAGAAGTTTCAGATGAACAGAGTTCTGAGAAATATGCATGGAAAACAATTTAAAAAGGAAAAAGTTTAAAGTGACTGCATTGAAAGGAAAAAGAGCTTTAAAAACCACTTCTGATAGTCTCTGGAACTCCATAGCTAATAGTTTCTGTAGAGCGCTCTTCTATTTCCATTTAGATAACTATTCGTCTTTTAGTTGTATTACAGGAGAGTCATATCAGCACTCTTCATCTTAGTTATACAAAGCCACAGGACTCATAGATGTTGTTTGCAGTTCCATCTTCTTGCTTCATCTAGAAGAAAGCAGCTGAATAGAAGCTGAGCCTACTTCGTACTTTAAGCTTTTTCATCCAATTCACGGATGTTTTTTTAAAGGACACTAATTTAAAAAAAGAGTTTATGTTCATTAATGAAGTACATACAAGCAAATATTTGATGCAGTTTTGGGATATATATCAAGATGATATTTTCTGGCATCTGGACACAGGGAAATAACTTGAACTGGATAATGCTGGTGTTACGAATAAGAAAAGAAATTTATATGTGGCTTGAAATGAGATGACACTCATTGTATGATGTAGAATTAAAGTCTTGAAGGTAATAGGATATGAATATGAAATTTTTTAATACAGCATCACATAGGTAACAAGATATATAGCTAAACAGTATACTGTTTCCTGTTCAATATCTCATAGATATACCTATACCAATTCAAACAGCAAAAAGATTTTACCACACCATTGTGGCAGCATACAACTGAACTACTTCTCAAAGTTAAAATTCACAGACTCTGTATTCAAACTTTAGATATGAAAGATTGATAGTTCTAATAGCTGACATGAAACACACTAGGTTCTATTTTAAACATTTGTGAGGATTAAATATATTTCGTTCTGCAAAAATTGTTTAGATTGTCTTTCAAATACTCTTGGATTTAATGAAGATCAATTGAGGCAGGGGAAAGATATGTAACATATGCACTTTAAAGAGTTTTTCTCTCTTTTGTAATTAATTACAGCTACCTCCATAAATTTCGATATACACCTATGAGAACAGTTGCAATAAACATACAACACTGACATCTTCACTACCATGGTATTACATCAAAATATTTAACAAAATATTTTCCAGATACACATTAAGACCCCACAAAAGTGTTCTGTTTCTAGTTACACATCTATGGACTAGCTTTCTGAAAGTTAAAAAATACAATTAAATGGAGTTTGTGCAATAAACCAGAGAAAGGAGTTAAATAACTTGTCTACTGATAGAAGTAAACACACAGTAACTTACCTGGATGCAACATATTTTTCATACATTTCTTCCCTGGCTTTTTTGGCATCCTCCAGTTGAATCTGAAGTCTTTCAAGACGATCTTCTTCATGGGCACAGCGAACACTAAGCTCCGTGTTCTGGCGGTTAAGATAATCTTTATCTTTTTGCAACAAGTTGAGGGATTGTTGTATGGTTGCCAGCTATAAAAGGTATTAAAAAGACACTTTAACATGAACTTCAAGATAAGTATTTAACCTATGTACACATACTTGCAATTCCATTTTAACTCTCTTCTGTGAAATCACTTGAACAAAAAAAGCCCTATTTACATTTAACATGAGTAATTTGGTGAAGCTTTAGACTGAAAAAAAGACTAGTAAAGTTATTATGAGTTTTCATGATTTATTTCTTGTAGTTAGCACCTGAAAAAGAGGTAAAGTGTCCATTAACCTACCTAAATAGTACTTAAGTATTGCATAGTGATAGTACTGAATAGGACTATGTCAGAAATACTAATGTTGAGTCTTGGTGCCAATCTGTCATCATACTGGCTACAACATTTTCAAAGAGAAGTAAAAATGTAAGGGTACCAGAGTGATTATTGCTCCATAAAGACATAGTAAAACTGCTAGTTCTGGGGTTGACATGTATTGTGATTGCTGTGGACAAGGTAGTGTTCTGGTCTAGCAGCAAGGGCCCAAAAAGTTATGCATGCCTTGTTTTGATTTTCATTCAGTATTATGTTGCTACAAAAAGTTGAATTGATGCCAAGGTAGAAACATTAATATCTTGTGAGTCTCTGTAGCAGTTTTCCCAATCACCAGATCAGCCATCTTCACTACTTTGAGCAAAAAGCAGTGTGAGAGAATGTAGTGTCCATGTTTGAGGTGAACATTGTCCAGAAAAAAGCCACAGAGCATAACGGCACTGGTGCAGAGTGGCCTAATGTCTTAGTCATAATAGTGAAACACAGTTTCAACACTTCATTTAAGGTCCTGAGGATGTCGCATGTCAAGTTCAAAAAATAAGAAATTAATAACAGAAATATGTCCCAAAAAGCTTAGAAGACATAATCCATACTTGTTATGATTAATATTACTTATAAATATTAAATTTCTGGTATGAATATTATGATTTATTAATGTTCAAAAATTCACCAGATTGTGTGAAATTCATTTGGATTCTCAGTCGACAGCAGTATTTACACAAAGGGTGTTTATGAACACAGAATTAAACAGTTTAAACAGTCAGAACTTGGAAAATAGGAACGTGGAAAACAGGAAAATTTTAACTATGCAACGGGCATTACCAGCTCTAGTCACGAGGTGGACCAAGCACACTTGCTCAGTGAGCAGCCCAAATACTCATGAAGTGCTGTTTGCCTACTTATGTTTCCTGGGAAGTGTAAAGACACTTCCAAACATCGCGATTATAATCCCTAAGGAAAAATACAAAATACTCCAAAGTAGAGGGAAGGAGAAGAAATCGAGTTGCTGTAAACTGCTACTGTTGCAATCACCTGTCCCCTGTGACTAGCTTTTTCTGCTGGCAGGAACCCAGCTAATGAGCTGCTATTGGGTGAAGCCGCTGGTGGATTCACTGAAGGAATCACCTTAACATTCCAGGCTACGAAAGGCTTGTAGAAAGGCTGGAGAAAGGCTGGAGAAAGGCAGAAAGGTGGGCTTTTCAAATCATTCCCCTATTAAATACATTTTTTGAAAATCAAACTGACCAATAGGCACAAGCATCAGAAGTTTTGGCCAATTAATTCGAAGTATCATGCTTTGTGAGAGTTACACCTATTTGCCCTAAAAGACATTGCCCTAAAAGGCATTGACACATGTCTGGGGCTGCACAAGACACCTGACACGGTGGTGCTGGGCTCCTATCCCTTAGGGCAGCCTTACTGGAGCCAAATGCCCATTGTTTGTTTTGTCTGCTTCTCAACTCAGCTCCTGGAGCCTACAACAGGAGGAGGGGCAGTGGCCAAACTAGTCTAGCAAGATTTAGGCCCTGCCAGGACAATGCTTTTATATAAAAAAATCATCCTTCCCAAGTCATAAAAGGGCTAACAGTTACTTAAGGGGGATACTCAAGTCAAAAACATGTAGCAACTAGTTAAACAGCTGATAATTTGTACCAAAATGATGTTCTTTGTTGTACCAGCCCACTTGCTGAGCACTACAGACGGTAACGTCTACATGGCTGTCCTATATTTTGGTTTATTTCGGAATAAAAACACAACTCTCCTCTCACTCCCTCTGGAAGTAACAGGCTATCAATATATATCCAGTGTGAACACAGACATCATGTATTAGTACACGAAGACAGAAACCTGGATGTTACAACCTCTCAACTTGTCCTCTTCTGGAATAAATACAAACACAATTATATGTTCTTCTGGTCTAGATCTTGTGATGCTGTATCTGTATACACAAAACCCACCAAAGACCTTCCAGAAGATTCAAGTAATCACATAGCATGAAGTGGTATTTTAGTTTAAAGTAGTGCTACTTCTGTCCACTCCAGATTAATTTAGTATAGAGTTAATGACAAAAAAACCCAAAAAACCAGTACAGCTGCTACACTGCAGTACTTCGTGAGTACATACAAATGATGTACACAACAGTATTCTTCTGGCCGTTGCTATAAGCTGAGAACAGATTTCTATTTTTACATCCTCTTACAGTGCTGTAGCATTGATAAATAAACAGCCTAATGAAGCCTTCAGACTGATATTTTCTAAGACAAACTCAATTTCCTCCCTCATGTTTCAAAGAATCTCTATGGCTACCTGTAAAATTAAAGATAGTATTTCTCTGCTTAAAGAGGTAGTTACAGCCATTATTTTATCTGTGGTATGATTATACAGAGTCACTAAGGAATGCAATCTCCCTGAAATTGTTTAGATCTAACTGGTCTTGCTTCCTCAGCTGCCAAGCCATTAACGCACAGAGATCCTCCATTTGATTCTTGCCTGGACCACTACAGGCATTAAGAACAATCTTCTCATACAGTGAACCTTACATATCACATATTCATATTAACCCACAAATTCATTCAGAACAGCAAACCAATTACTTCTCTGTTCCTTTTGGTGCTTCATGGACTGATTTCTATACAGAAATACAGCTTGGAAAATATTTTTGCATGGAAGTTGTATAGAACAACCATCTGATAATTAGTCAATGAGGATACAAACTGAAAAAGTTTCTCTCTTCACATTCAGTAAAAGCTTCTTCCCCCTTCCACAGAGCTGTTCCAGAGTTACACCTACATCAGATGAAGAGAAAAATGCCATAGTAGTTGCAACAGGTTTGGATGATTCTATCCTGACTAGTTTACTTAAGGCGATTAATTAATCCTGGAAGTTAAGTGAAGCAGTCCTCCCAAGAAACAATTCAGATGCAAGGATACTCAGTAATGAAAGCCTGTACTGGTATAAACTACCAAAAGCCCTATAGATCAAGGCAGTAGACTTGGAAATATTCTCTACATGTGTTTCTCTCTGAGTTCCTTGACCCAAAAGTTACCATCTATGGCCAGTGAGGATGCCTCCACTGAACACAATTTGTGACTCTCGGATGAAATTATTACTGAACAGAGAAACAGCAAGAGACATTTCTCCTGACCTGACAGGTCTCAGGCTATTGAAATGTCTTTGGAGCAGCAAAGAATACATTTCACTGTTCAATATTAGTCTTATCAGACGGCAGCGACAGAGATCTGAGCAAAGTGACTAATCTAAAATGGATCAGAACTCACTGGAATTGTAACAAAGATGAGAACCCCATTGTGCCATAAGAGACATTTATTCACTTTCTCAGAATAAAGGTTTTCAAAGACTACTGGAGGCATGTTAAAGAAAAACAGTCATAGTAGGCAATCTGGTCCAAAAGAGATGCAACACTGGAATTCCTCTTGTCTGTCTGTAGTATGATAGAAAGATGAGGTCCAGAAGAGCAGTGTCTCCATTCCTGACACAGGATTAACTTCTGTAAAGGTAAACTGAAGGACATTTCTGGCAGTTGCACCATTATTTTACTAGAGAGTCACAAGACGTAAGACTATGTATTGTTGATGTCTGGAAAAAACTAAACTTTAACCAAAATTTTTTCACAAAAACGTGGCCAAACACTGAAACAAACTCTGCAGAAGGGCTGTGGAACCTCCATCCTTTAAGATGTTCAAAGCTTGACAAAGCCCTAAGTAACTGAACCTAAGCTGGCTCTGCACTACATGAGAGGGTTGGAGAGGGCCATCCTACTCTAAAATTATTCCATGATCCTACAGGTGATCAACAGACTTGACAAGACAAAGAATCAAATTCTCAAAACAAAGAAACAGACAATTCCAGAAATAATACTGAAATAAGAACTTTACATTTACCTCTTTTGATAAATCATTTCTTTCTTTAGCTTGTGCTTTGTGTGACACCTCCAGTATTTCATATTTTCTTCTGAGTTCTGACAATTCATGATCAAACACATCACGTTCACTGTTAAAATAATAGGAAACTTTTAGATGTATTAAGTATAATGAAAAAAATCCTGTGAATTTATTATTTTTCAGTTTTCTTTCAGTTCATGACACCAACTTCTTCCAACCTGTCACTCATAGGACAATTAGTGATAATCTTACATTTTTAGTTATTAACATCTGCAACAGTATCTTCTTATATGTAAGAATTTTCTTTGTGTCTAAGTGTAAAAAAAAAAAACCCTGAACTATAACAATCCTGAATTCTCATCCAAAATCATTTCATCCTCCTTTGACTATTCTTTATTATAGCTTCAGACCACACATTTCTCCTCTCAGCAACTGTGAGTACCTTTGTCCATCCTTTTAGCTTTATTGAGCGTTTGATACTATTTTCTACAACATTCTCTTGAATCTTCAGCAGACATTGAAGTCTGATGAAAAAGTAAAGTAACTTCATTGCCATCTTCCTAATCAAACAGAAAACAATGCATGTCTGTTCTCAGTTGCTATTCTTCATTGTACACACTCCCTTGATAGCAAAGGAGTTGTACTACTCCTCTCATGTTTAAAATATACAAGACACAGCTGTAAAAATTATATTGGTGCCCTGAATACAAGTGCTTTCCAGATGCATAAAGAAGCAGCTTTATGTCTCTATCTGACTCTGTCAAAGCAGCGCAAAGAACAAGTCAGTATAAGCTTGTAGTTTGAAACCAGTTTGATATTAAGCATAGCATAGCTTTAAAACTGAGATAACCTGTAGTACACCAGAATTACAAGATTTGACATAGCATTTTTAAAGGCAGAAAGAAGCCTGGAAGTGATTAACTTCTGCAATGCTCCCAAATATCCTTATGCAGTTACTCCAACAGCGCTCTCCCCTCCCCTTCGTCTGTGCCTACCCAGATGAACATAACCTACTCTCTCAAATATAGTTTTGGCACGTTCAGCCATGCCTATTTCAACTCAAAGACTATTTTAAATGCACACTGTTAAACACTGAGGCTATTCACATGAACATTACTAAAAACCATTTACTAAGATGCAGTTGCATATGGGAAGCAAACCATAGCATCAATCCATCCTATTTGCAGCAAGCTTCCAGGTATACTTCAAGGTTGTTTTAGTATGTATAGCTGTGAACAGTTACCCAGAAGACAGATTCTTTGGTAAAGTCATTTGCGTCAGTAACTGTGCCCGAGTTCATTCCATATGAGCAACAAAGAGCTAACAGGATGTCTTCTATTCATAATCCCCATTTTTTAATCCATTCCTCAACACATGTGCCAAACACGAGACTTCTCGTACTTGCCAGCACACTAAAAAAGCCTTTTGGGAGTTGTACTGTGAAGTATATGTCTGTGAGTGCATTAATAAGAAATCCATATCCACTATTTTGTGATTCTTATTTACAAGACTGGCATTCAGATCACAGGCCAAACTATAAAATCTGTATTTTAAAACTTGAGAGACATTGGAACTTCCTGCAGTTAAACGAATTCACTAAAGTAATCCTAAGATTCCCTAACAAAGGAGTTCTCATAACAGCCCTTTAAAATTCATGGTTACAAGGATACATTAAATTGTAAATATTTTCAAGGTCCTGCCCTCTTAATTCACTATTTAGGTACTACACATTAGAGCACAGGGTCTTTTGTTAGATCATAGGAAATAAAGAGTACTTGTTCTAAGATGCTTGGCATCAATAGCTCCCGCTCCTTGAACTGAGACTGGCATGCTCTTCTGAAAATACAGTAAATCCCTAAATATAAACTTTTGGAAAGATAAACTGATGCATCGGATTTCAAAATGTTGTTCATCTTATGACTGAAATATAATCAAGAAGACAATTGAAACATAGTTGACTGAGGTAAGGAAAAATATCAGTGGTGCGTATCACCAAAAAAATTAAATGAAGAGCTCTAATCAATTAAGGTTGAAGTTTAACAATTAAAATTTATATGTTAGTAGAACACTTGAACTACTGAGATACCTACCATTTCACTTTATCATAGTTCTCTTGTCTGTAATCTGCCCGCTGAATCATCTGCTTGGTATCAGCCAGTTCCAGTGTTAAACGCTGGCATCTAACCTCAAGCTCTGATCGATTTCTCCTCTCATCTTCATAGCTCTACGAAGTAAAGACATTTTGAAATGATGACAGCTACACTGATACTTACTTAAAGCAATCACCAGCTAAGTTTTGTGGAAACCTCTCATGGATATTCATGTAAGAGTATTTTCATTTGTCTGTATTTGGAAATCTAGCATTTATCACAAAGTAAACAGTTGTATTGATACTCAGTGTATTTTTATCTTGTTCTAAATACTTCATTAAGGTACCTATTCTTTTTAAATACATTTTTCTGTTAGCACAACTTCGAAGATGCATAAGCCTCATACATACAGCCAGTACTATAGCAGAAGCACAAAAGTCGTGCCACCTTTAGAATGCTTACAGAAAAGTCTCCTGGTGAAGACACTTGCTAATCCATAAAAAAAAAAAATAGCCAGTAAGTTATGAGATACAGTTTGGAAATAATGTCTAAAGCATATTATCCAAAGCTTTTGTGTAGGAAGTTAAAGGGAAAAAATACCACCAAAAACCCCAAACAACAAAAAACCCAAACCAAACCAAAACTATGGGAACTAGAAAAAAAGGGACCAAAGCAAGAGAGCACACAGAAAGCATTTATCTTTTAGAACAGGGGATATTCCTTCTGAAGAGAAACGGAATTCATAATTATCATACTCTTTCCTTTAATCCCTCATGGGAGCCGATGAATTTTGTACCATAATCCCCAATCTATACTCCATTTCTCAAATTCTTCTACAAAGTAGGTACTTATTTTCATGAACTAATCTTACTTGCTTGTCCCAAAAGCTGCACTATTTAATAATTTCTTCAGAACGACAAAAAATGTCATGTTCATCCCCAGTACTAGGGAAAACTGACAGACAGCAAAAGGAGTTGCTTCCTAAAAATCTGAGAATATTTTCTTAGAATCCAGATTTTTTTCTATATTCTGTTTCTCAGAATACTAGTGAGTTCTGTTTTTTTCTGCCATGGTTGATGCATGACAGAATGGATGTTTGATAAGTAATAATTTAATCTGGTTATACAAAATGGATGTAAAATATTATTCATTGAAAGGGAACACAAAACCAAATGACTGCCTTAAGATATGATTACTGGACCTATCGTTTAGCCACTGCATTTATCTTGCAGAGATGGACATTGTGTAACTTTTCAAAATTGAAAGTCGTGCTTTACAGAGCTATAAAAAACCACAGTAATTGTGTCCAGCTAGTTTTCAGTAGATGAGAAAAGTTGAGGACAACAGTATATATAGAGTGGTTGGCTCCTAAATACAGCTTCCTAAGGAGGAATCAACACAAGGATAATACTCTAGGTTAGGGATGGAGATACAAACACTTTGATCAAACTCACAGTATCATGAAAAAGACTGACTAGAATGCATTCTTGAAAAAACACACCTAAATGTTTGTAAGACACTATAGAAAAGCTCCCTGAGCTATCAAACATTACGTAACTATTCTGCTGATAAATAACCTTTTTTTTGCTTTATATTTCACAAATCTAGTATTTTTCGCTTACACTGAAATCACATTAGATCACAGTCATAACAACACTGAGAAAGTTTTCATACGGATTTTGGATCGTATACATCATCTAAATTCACTATTGTTATTTGTCCTACCACACTGGTATATATGGCTTACTTTTACGTTTACCATAATTAATGGATATACTTTAAGCAAATTAACACTGTAAAATATTTCCTCCTTAAACCACTTAAATTGCCATCATTTATGAAGATGGTGTTATTAAAATGGAAAAGTCTCTGTCACGTCTTTAAAAGTGTTGTGTACAAGTTAGCTACAGTTTCAAATATGTGATGTACAGGTGCAAGTACCTCGTTATGCAGCGCAAACATAACTCATCTTGCAATAGGAAATGATGGTAAGGGCACTTAACTTTTAAGTGCAAACTGGAAGATTGTTTCTATGTAATTCCTCTGTAGATACCTTCAGCATGGTACTAGCAGCAGAATGGCAGGAATTCATGCACCCTTCACAGAGTGGGCTATTGAAACTCGGTATTACACATTTAGCAGGTAGAGGACAACTTAGTTTAAAGTTGTGTATGTGTATATATATATATATGTATAAAAATAAATTGGTTAACCTCAGGACAAATTTATCATTAATAGCTCTAAAGCATTAATTAAGAGAACAGTTAAATATCTACAACATTAGTTCCTTCTAATACCAAAGACCTAAATTAGGTTTTGATTTTTTTTCAACAGATCAGTTATTAATGTCAAGTATTGGAAGGAAGTTATTTCTATTTTTGAAAAGTGCTACTAAGACATACTTAAAGTATCAAACTTTTAAATAAAGGAAGGAAATTTTGGTTGGTTGGTTGTTTTTTTCAGATATTTATTATAATTTCTTGAAAAAATACTAATTCTACTACACACATCACCATTTTTGAACTACCTAATCTTTTAAGTATCAAAGTTTTACTTTAGACACAGGAAGAAATGTGGCAAAGCAAGCCAATAAGCAGTCTATATGTTAACATACAAAGCGTCCTAGGTGGTATGTGTATCTCCAGATAGCAGATACACAAGCTTCTGGACTTCTATAGTGATGTATCTTAAAGGCATACAAACAAGCTGCCACTGCCTGTGCTTAGGAAGAATAAGCCTTGTTTTGCATGTGATGGAGCTAATTTAGTTTAGAACAATGTACATTCACCCTGAACTGATTTTAAGATCTCTGCAACGGAACAACTTTATCTTTCAATTTATCTTCAAGAGATAGCTTGGAAGCCCTGATGAACAGCTTTATCCTGCAGACGCAAAAAGAGAGCTTTAAAAAGGATCAAGATATAAAGCACTTTCAAGGACATGAATGAGGTCTTGGAAATAACATCAATAAATAAAAATAACTTCAGTAAGCCCACAAACATTAAAAATAAAATTAAAAAAAAGGACAAACAGTACTTCCTCATGTGGAAAATGACTGCGATGATCCTGCCCACAATCGTGGCTTTTCTTCAGCTTCTTACTAATTTTTGCTACTGCAGAGAGTAGCAACTCAGACAGCTAAGGTGGTTAAAACAAACAAATCTGTTCTGTGCAAGATGTTTGCAAGCAAACATTGCTTACAGAAATTGTTAACAGAGTTGTCCAAGGGAACTCTTACTAACCAGTATAGATGACTTCTACACAGCATGTGCAGTAGTTCCCACCAAGAAGTGCTTCCATTTGGTTTACGAACACTTTCGACAGACGAGTGTTTCAAGAAGAACTTACAACAGCATTTCAGTGTCTGAAGAAGACTGTTTACAAGGGCATTTAAGTGATAGGACAAGCCACAATGACTTTAAACTGGAGCAGGGTAGATTTAGTTTGGGTATTAGGAGGAAATTCTTTACAATGAGGTAGTGAAATACTGGAACAGGCTGCCCAGAGAGGTGGTGGAGGCAGCATCCCTGGAAACACTCAAGGTCAAACTTGACAGAGCCCTGAGAAACCTGATCTAGTTAAAGATATCCCGGTTCATTTCAGTGGGGTTAGACAAGATGACCTTCCAGGATGCTCTCCAACTAGATGCATTCTATAATTTTATAGTAAGAAAGACGACTCTGAACCTGCCTGGTTTGGACCATTTAAAAACCAAAGTAGTAGAGAAACTAAAGATCTAATGACAGACTTAATTTTTTTTATATTAAGTTTTGCTGCTATCTTCCATTTGCAATGAACAGCAGCTTATTGCAGTCACTGAAATGAACATTTACCTAAATTTCAAGTACAACAACTGGGTGACATGTTTTGAACAAAGTTAGTAACACATAATACATGGTAGGAATTAGGTGATCTTTTAAAAAGCTTTTGGGGATAAGAAGACAAACAGCAGAAATGCAGGGAAAAGATGAATCAGCCAATCATGCAGAAGTAGCATGACTTCACACTGGCTACAGATAAGCCTGCAGAAGAAAGCTTTTAAAAAGCAAGATCACTTATTTAAAAGAACTTATCTTTGAATGATCACTTACACAAGACAGTACTTTCTGTTCATAGTCTAAAGCATCTAATGGCCCTAGGCAAATGCAAAGATACTAAATTATTGCAATGTGAAAATCAATTCCTTTGAGTTATTGGGATGAGATAAAGATGACATTTTGCTCCAATCTGTTTATATAGCATGCATTCAAAAATTAAATATTGTATTGAATACACTTGAATACAACTGCCAAAAAGCAGGGAAAAAGTTATGTATAACAGAATGAATGAGACATCTCTTTTAGTGTGTTGATATATAATTTGTAATCTGCTAAGGACTACAGACAGGACACTATCTGACACTAAAAATTATAAACAAAAATGTTGAGCTACTTCCAAAATAGAAAACTTTGCAAGAAAGGTAATAAAGAAGAGATTTGGCACAAGTGTCTCTATTGCAAAAGCAAATGTGGAGAATAAAGAGCTCTTTTTCTCTGGATCTGAGTTGACAAGAATCTTCAGTGAAATGTTCTCAAGTGAAAGGGAACCTCGAGAACATTGTATTAGAGACTAGAATTAAGCCCATTTGGTACTTTTAAATTTCTGAACAACAATTAGCAGTCTATACAAGTCATAGCTACATAACAAGAGAAGTAGAAAGACACAGATTTGAAAAGGTAATTTTCATAGATACACACTTGGGTTTTTTGAGTCTTGGAAACATTACAAGCTAGTAGTTATTGATAGAGTATTTTTATTAGCAGCTTTTTTTCCTGAACAAAATAAATATTAACAATAATGAAGGAAAGAAGGCACATATCTCACCTAAGAATGAGGACTTATCTGTCCATTCTACAGAGATGTGAAGACCAAATTATCAAAGCATCGCTTGAAAAAAAAATGGATGCTCAGGGTCTGGGAAAGCATTCCCGTGTGCAGTCTTTAATTACTGATGTGCAAACTTAGGAAGAAATGTCAGGAGAACTCAGTCCTTCTGGAGTAGCAACAGTAGGCTCAATTTTACAATATTCAGATATATCTAGTGCCAACTGATCCTTTGAGTGCAATAGCTTAGTTCATTCTTTGAAGACTATAGAAACATTTTTCCTCCAGCTGGGAAACATGATCACAGAGAAAAATTGTTAGGTATGTCTAGCAAAACCTGACAGCTACTAATCCCAATTCAGAGATGAAGTTGTAGAAGAGATCTCTGTCCTACATACATACAGCTTTGTCTTTAGGCTAACCATAGCTTTTAGATAACTGTCACACTATGAATATGATTACAAGTCCTAAAGGCAACTTTACATAAAAAATAACTGAAGGAAGAAAGCCCTGATAAAACTGTATCAAGACTGAATTCCAGGAAAAACATTGCCAAGAAACTCATAGCCAGGTGAAGAAAGCAATATTTAATCTTACAGAGCTATAAAGAAAAGCAGAATTTCCTTCTCAGACTCTCCCAGTCCTGTGAGAAACACGCAAGTAGTAAATTACATCTGTTTGAAGAAAGGTTTTAACCACTCTGGAAGCAAACAACTCTGAAAATAGTACACTGATGTTCAGCATGGGAACACACACATCAGAAACTGGTTTAGTTTCTGGGAAGCTCCTGGTAATACACTATAGCTGGACTTTCTGTACCTCCAGAAGTGTTGGCGCCAACATTACTTGTTCTTGAAGTACTAAGAACTGTACAAGGAGGACTGAAATGTGTCTGTACTGTCCATCTGGTAACTACAATAACATCATTTTTACCAGTTCCACCGTCTCCTCTCTCTCTGTTGCTGCTACACTGGTTTAAATTGCACATACAACTGTACACAGAGAGCCGTAAACTACCTCAGAGTAGCAACAGACAACCAGCAAGAGGGCTTTGCTACAAAGTTTGAGTTTTAGTGGTTTTAGTCCTCAACAGACTAGGAATTAAATGACAGCTAACAGAAGCTAACACATACTTTGGACCTTCTGTCCCTTCTGGATAAACAAAATATATTTTCATATACCTACAGTACAAATACAGGCAACAAACATTTGAAGGATGTCTTTTATGCCCTCAGGTCACATATAAATGTTTTGCTAATACAAATGAATTAATGAATTGCCTAGAGAACATGTGGATTTGTAAAGTCTTAGAGTATCAGTTTCTACAAGGCTACAATGGCAATTCAATTTTTACAGAACCAAGCTTCCTAACTGGTACTGCTGAATGCTTAGAAAATCAGTTGGCTAAGAGTCTACAATACCAGGCCATTGCACTCACTTTTGTGCCAGGCTAGCTCTGTTATAATAACAATAAGTTGTGTTTGGGCTTTGTTCAGTAGTTGTTTTTCTCTTTTTTTTTTTCAATCCTCCAACAAAACAAAAAATTACAGCAGCATATAGCAAAAAAGACTTAGTTGAAAACCCGATTTTATGTAACCAATACTCAGCCACACTGGCTCCAGAGAATAGAATTGTGCTGCTTTGCTTTCTCTCAGACCAGTATATAAATGCTCATAACCAGAGAAGTTCTTACATTAATTCACAATTTGAAATAAGAACAGTAAAGTAAGAGATTATTTCCTTTGAACGAATTAAAGCACTACAGTTGTAACAGTTGATGTTAGGCAATGGTTGTCTTATAATTCATTTAACACCAAATTTTCCTAGAGCTGGCTTAATATTACAGAAGTTTGGATTTTCTTTGAACTCTCAATTCTCTGTTGGCTAGATACACTTTCCTATGTGTGTCTACCTAATTATCTCACATTTCTCATGACATTATTTCTGGGTGAACATCTACAGATATAAACCTATGTCAGTCATGAACAACCAGAAAGCAAGTAAAATTCTTCACCCTCAAGCCAATAATAGTTAATAGAAAGATTTAGGCTGAGCATGTATTTTAATTCTTTTCCATGTTCCACAAAGAAAAAAAAACATGTTGAAACTCATCTGGAAGAGCACTGAGTATGTAGAAAAAGAAGAACGCTTGTTGTACAAAATCATTTACTCTCATAGAGAGAAAAAAGATTGTCTTAACTTCAGTGATGACTGTACTTCAGATGTCTGTTTCTCAGTTTTCCAAACCCAGGATATTTTGTTGATAAACTATGTAAAGAACTGAAATGTTGTAACTGTTGGAGAAAGCTTAAAATTTAAGGAATATTGGATGGGGACCCACAGGAAGGATTTGGAGAATGTAAGCTATTAAATTAACAGGCAAGAAATTTCACCAGCTATGTTTCACGCAGCTGGAAACAAAGAATGATTGGAATACCGTGGGGGGAAAAAAACAAACAAAAAGAACCCCCCCCCAAAAAAAATGAAGCAAAACACACAAAAAAATCCCAATCAACCAAAAAAAAAAATCACCACACCCAAGGAAACCTAAAAAAAGCAACAGTAAAAGAAGAGTACAAGAGCTTAAGTAAAACTCTGAATGACCTGTGCTTTATAAAGCTTGCCCTTACCAAAAGAGGTCACATAAGTTAACCCAACAATACACCTTTAAACTACTTCTTCATAAGCTGCAAAAAACGTGTAGGCATGTTCATTGTAGTGTACTAAGTATATTAGAGATTCTAAAGTACCAAGTACTGAGGATGCACCTCTTACCTTATCATCTGAAACAGCCTGAGGTACCTTGTTACAGTGATGCTCATCAAGTCACTAGGTCAAATGTAAACTTCCCAGAAGTAAAAATACAGAGACTCGTAAGTCTCTCCATACACAAAATACCTTGTAACAGGTCACATCTCATTAAATATCCAAAACACGCCCTTTCTATGCAAAAAAGGTAAGGTGAAGACTTGGGTTGAGTGGGTTTTTTTTTTTTTACATATGGAAGAAATGTAGTAAACAATCTTATCCAAAACTTCAGAATCCTAAGGAATAATTTTTATGAACAACTGTAAGCAAGCCTTTTTTCTCATGACATTTCAATATCTGGATCTCTTCCTCCCTACTTTTTTCAAATGAGGTATTCACTCTCTCTAAACACCTCTCATTTTAAGCATGATTATGCAAACAGGGTACAAGCATTCAAAGAACCAACTCAATTTACAGGCAGCATTCTAATGCTTTCAGCATCAAAGGAAAAGCATAGTAAATGTCGAACTTTGAAAACTGAATCTGTGAAAAAGGTGGATAGTGCCACCATGTGGTATAAAAAAACAAAACTGGAAGTTTGTGTATTAAAGAAAGGTCAAGGTACCAAGAAAACTAATTCTAGCAAAGCTTTAATTACTGTTGTCTACTATTCTGTTGAACTGCTGCAGCAAAAATCAACACAGATGTCAGTCATATCTCAGAAAGCTGAAATACTCCTGCAGAACTGTACTAAATCAGAGTGGATGAAATGTACAATGAAGGAAAATGCTCATGTAAATCAAAGGTAGTAAAATAACAGTGGTGTTTAAGTCCTTACCAATCATGACTTCGATAAATATGCTCTGGGTATCTGAAAGTGTCTTACCACATTATGCAGAAGTAAGTTAAAGCAGAAATTGTCCTAGCTGCATAAAGAAATACTGTAAATATTCATAAATACCTTAGAAACAACACTTTCCTTATACTTTTTAACTCCTTTATGCTTTGAAAATTAAAAATTCCATATATTTAGATAATTTGTTCCTCTGCCTCTGGTGTTTATTCCTCATCTGAAATCAAATCTTTTTCTTTAGTATAGAAAGAAATGTAAAATTTAAAATATAAATAGTTGAACAGTATAATGATAAAGATGCAACTTGAAAGAGTTATTAAAAAAGAGCCTTTTTGTACCATTACAACAAAAGGCAAAACAAATTCCTATCAAGACATCACCACCTTGAGAACTATACATCATAGCATCTTCAACTACTGCTGGATGGAGCTCCTGTCTCAGTTTCTCCACCCTGAATTGAACCTTGCCCTCAAAAAAGCACAACATAGTTTCTCTACCCTGAACCATCTCAGGAACAAATCTTTCAAGGTAGCTATAAAATTACCTGTTAGGTAAGGACATACATAGCATGCTTCCCTTTCCCTCCCTTCTCAACCCCTCCTCCCATCAGTAATTTTTGTACAGCAAAAACCCTTGTCTATCTTACAAAGAATAACAATTTGGAGGATAAGATTTTCACAGTACATATACAGACCTACACAGTTTCTTCAGATAAAGTGCACAAACCTCTGTTAGACACTTTAGTTGGGATTTGTAGCCACTTAGCTCTTCTATTAGGCTCTCCTTTTTCATCTGTAGATCACTTAATTCTTTCCTTAAGGAATGGACTACTTCATAGAATCGGACCTAGAACAAGATATACATCTGAAATTGAGACTAGAAAAATTGCAGCCACAAAACTACAATTCCCATTACAAATCAGCATTACATTTAGTGGTAATATTTCAGCAAATGGTTTCTAATGCATATCAGGAACCTGTTTGGACTTGTGGAGGTAAGGAAGTGTTAAAATAAAGACAGTATCTTTCTTCAGCCTTTGACAGCAGCAGCTATGAAATTATCTGTTTGTTTGGCACTGAATAAAAATTAAAAGAAAAAAAATACAAGAGGAATGAAGGTAAAAATAAACATTTTTGTATTTCTGCTCAACTAAGGCAGTTCCCAGCCAGGCTGCCTAGTTAAAGAAACACATGTGCTAATGGACCACTTGTTCCCTACCCATTAGGTGTGCCAACTCTAAAGCCTATTGGATTAATAGCATTTAAAAAAAAATAATAAAAAAGCCTATTTCGAATTAAACTATCTTAACTTGCTAACTTCTCCAAAGCCAATATAAATTTTTATGGGGTGTGTAGAAACACAGAGAGATGAGCTTTGGTTTCTGACAGTTCAGTGTGCTGAATGTGCACCAAACAAAATCACAAAGAGCAAGCACAGGAAGCGGGGAACAGCACATAACCAGGAAGGACTGTGACACACACCCCATACACACATACTCAGCATTGGCGTGCTGCAATACAGGTTCAGCTGCATCATGCAACTAAGCCTCTGAAAGGCTCTACTATGCTAAATCAGCACTAAAAAAAGAAAACAAACAAAAAAAAAAATTATCCCCCAAAACTTGTAAAAGTATTAAAACAAAAAAAACAAACAAAAAAACCAACCAAACAAAAAAATTAAATACATACTCCTCTCTCTTCCCCCATGCCAGTCACAGGCATAGTCTTAGACAACTAAGTAAGATCCATAAAACTTTTCCAGCACATTTCTACTGAACAAGAAAATTAAAACAAATACACAAACAAAACCCCAAAAAACCAATAATAAAACCACAAAGTCAGTTGTAGAAAACAAAGAAACAGAACAAAGAAGAAAGAGCTTTTTTTGATATACACCCACACACACGTATTCAGGTTAGTACTCTCAGATTAACTCAATACCTTAAAATGTTTGTTTTGGGGGATGAAAAGAAAATAAAAGATAATTAAGCAATATTTTCATGCAAAAGTTACTTGATACACCCTCATCATTAATGCTTTGTTTGATATGTGATTAAACAAGAAATACAAGCAATAAAGCAAAGATAAGCATTTAAGAGCAAGCTGTACTACAATTCCATGCAAAAGGAAGACAAGTTTCTGTTTTGCTACCTGTAAATAGCAGAGAACAAAGAAAAGTTCCGGGTATATTCCATAAAACTGACTGCATACAATTCTAAAAAACACAGAAGCCATGGAAATTTGCAATGTAAATACAGGTGTAGTTTGCTTTACACAACAAAGCAAGTGTGCAACATGACTGGAAGACTAATAGTAAGGTAGAAAAGTGAAATTTTCTAAGAAGTGGTGGGTTGTTTTGTTTCTGTTTTCAAGGTTTTTCAAACATTGCACTTGTAAGTTACAGTTTGAATTTGTTGCACTCAACAAGAGAGCTTTGTTTTTCATCTTTACCTTTAGATGCAAAACAAGCATAAGCTAAAATTTGTTATGTCTACATTTACACATTAAATGAACAAAATTAAGGATGTTTTTTAAAACTAGAATGCAATTTAACCCAAAATAAGGTATGATAATTTATTTCTTAATGCTGTGAATGTTCCAAATGACAAACTGAATCATGTTAGAGTTAGATGGTCTTGCTGATCTGGGATGTGAAATAAGTACACATTATTCCCTTGCTTTACTTTACTATTTTATAATTACTTTTTTCTTGCAATATTCTGTTACTACAGTATGCAAGGAGTTTTTTCATGTCCACCTATTAAGTCACATTGCTTCTAATGGGTTTGCATGGAATCAAACAGTGAAGTTAGTTTTGTGGGTAACTTCCAAACTACAACTGGGTTTAACTACTTCCTTAGGAAAAAAAAAAACACAAAACAAACAACACAATCAAACTTTAGAAGTGTGCATACAAAGCACCAAGTGCAATTTTAGTCTCTTAACAACAGCTTCCATTGATTACATAGACCTAATTTTTTTTTTCCCCTCAAAAAATATCCTTGACTGTCACTAATTGTTGCCAAATCATTATGCGTTTCTTTTAAAGCCACATCTAGTTTTCCCTTGAGCTACTGTTTTTTAACTGTGATTTCCCTAGGAAATCTTAGGTCACCATGACAAACTTGTCCTAATGACAACAACAACAATTCTACAACAGATTACCCAGTATCACACGAAGATGATATGGGATACAAGTATGAAGGATAAGTGTATCTGCACAGCCTTCCCAATAAAAAGATCAATCCATGGTAATAAGTTCAAATAAATGCAACAGATGAGGAGAAGGTTGCAGCAAGTCCAACTTACTATTAGTTAGCTTGTCTGATGGTAAATGTCTAACTCAGTCGTCCAAGCACATATTACTTTTTGACAAGTAGAAACAAAAATTACTCTAATAGGTTTTCAGAAACAACTGAGTATCTTTAAAACTACCAATCTGTATAGATATGCTGTATGGGAAAAGTTACCACTTTCTCAATAGTTTTGAAAAAACTCTTAGCATATGCCTACCACTTTTTACGGAAAACTATGTGTGAATGCATAGTTTAGGAAAGTTGTCTTCTGTTAAATGAAGTTATGTGAAAGCAGTTGCATCAGTTAAGTTCCTTCTTAGAGTACAACAATCTGTAGTTAAAATGATGCAACTGAAAGACATGGTAAAAAATACAGAATTTGCAGATAAAATATTTCACCAAGTTGCCTAAAAATTATTCCACAACATTACAAAAGAAGCTTGGTTTACTGGAAAAATTAAGTGATTCAGTTGCCAAGCACTAGTCTGACACCCTGAAGTGCTTAAAAACTTTGCATAAACTATTTCTAAAAGAGCTAATTTTCATTAAAAAAAAAAAAAATCAAAAACTAATTTTTTACATATAACTTTAAAACAAACCAAACCATACACACATACTCAGCATTCGCGTGCTGCAATACAGGTTCAGCTGCATCATGCAACTAAGCCTCTGAAAGGCTCTACTATGCTAAATCAGCACTAAAAAAAGAAAACAAACAAAAAAAAAATTAATCCCCCAAAACTTGTAAAAGTATTAAAACAAAAAAAACAAACAAAAAAACCAACCAAACAAAAAAATTAAATACATACTCCTCTCTCTTCCCCCATGCCAGTCACAGGCATAGTCTTAGACAACTAAGTAAGATCCATAAAACTTTTCCAGCTAATATGTAAAAAACTAATTTTTTACATATAACTTTAAAACAAACCAAACCAAACATGACTTTAAGAGAAAGATGCTTAAAACACCATTTTTTATTTATCATTATAACATTAAACACTGCCTAGTCTTTGCTCTAACATGTCACTATTGCACCCCTTTGTGGAAGAACAGTGAAAAAACATCTCACATTCTAGATTTTAAACTTGCAGTATCTCCAAACTTCCTGCTGTTTGTCCAGTACCCTAGATTTCAAACAGAGTATAAGCATTATTTTTATTTCTCTCCTAGCAAACTAAATAAGTATTTTATAATTGAAAAACAGGAAAAAAAAAAAACCCTAAACAGTCTGGAAAATTCTTGCTTAAGTTTTCTCTAAGAACTCCTCTGACAAGGAGAATTTTATCCTACTATCAGCAGACTACACTGTTAGTCTGCACACAGATCTAAAGCCAGAGATTTTATCTGCCTCAGAAATGCACAATTCCTCATTAGGCAAGCAAAGCAGAATATACTATCAGAAAAATTACGTTTTCCCCTCAACATATTTTTCCTAGCCTTCAGATAACAAGTAGACAGGATATGCAAAATAGTTCTGTAGACCCCCCCAGTATCAGTATCAGTGAAATAACTCCAAGTAATGACAAAACAGCACTGATACTCTCAGGTTCATGCTGTTCCTGTTGCCAAAATTAAGTTGAGAAGCAGCAGAAAACAGTGTCTCACTATAGTGTATCTTTAGAATGTCCTCTCCAAGAAAAAAAAAAGCCACAAAACTAATTTGGAGGAAAAAAAAAAAAAAGGTGGCTGCTGCTCAGCTCTCTTCTTTTTTTAGAGCCCCTTTCTACTCACAATCTAAGCACTCTAATTGTGCTGTGACAGCTTCTGTTAAAGCTGTTGGTAAGGTTACTAACTCCTGGTATCTGTCCTGCCCAACTATATACTCTTTTGTACTGATTGTCAATCAACTCCTGAAGTCCTGAAGCTTCCTGGAGATAAATTTCAAGCAAGGTGCGTGGATTTCAGCTTGTGTTAAAAATATGCTTTTTCAACCATGGTGGTGCAGAAATTAACAAAAACCCTCAAATACTTCTGAGGGCAGCAGTTACAGTAGACAGCTGGGGATAACAATCTAATAGGCCCCAAGCTAAGTTTTATTGTTTATCACTCAAAGCTCTAAAATTTTCCTAGTACTTTCCAAAGTTCAAGTTTTGTAACTTTTGAAAAATATGTTCCCAAAAACTTCCTTTAGATAAGAATGACAAGTTTCACATCTCTCTAAATACCCAGAGTACTGTATATCATGACTCTAATCCAGCAAGAGAACTCATTCACACAACATTTATACCTCAAGAAACACATCAAGCTTTTTAATGTATTATTTACAGCTTCCTTAATAACTAGATCTATAAATAAATACAATGCTCATACTTTGATGAATTAAAGTTTACATGCCTTAAATCCTCATCTTTCTCAGAAGTGAGCCAGGATTTTCTGGACACGTCCCACAGGCTGAAGGCATTGTCTTTTTGGTATAAGCAGAATATCCCTCTGCCCCTCCATCTACTCCTAAGCCACAACTAACAAATGTCTTTAAAGAAAATTAGTACTAGAATATACTTTAAGATAAAACATTTCTATCTGACTAAACACAGGAGATAAGAGCCAGATGGAAAGCAGGAGGGAAAGGTAAGAAATGCTTGCAAGAGCCATTTTAACCTGTGGCTCCAGCAAAGCGAGTCAAATCCCTATTTTCAGCCTACTGTATGCCCTATCTGTATATCATTTAATTGTAATGCCCCATCAGCTTAACCTTCTTAAAACCACATCATCAGTTCTACTCGAAGACATCACTGTTTGGGATTAAGGAGTGTTGCTCTTCAGCGGAATCCAGTCACAATGGGATGATCCAGAAGCACATCTGCCTCTGAAGATCCTTCATTTCTACTTGAGGAAGAATAAGAATTCTAAGAGAATAGACTGACTACTATATGCTCATCCCTTTATTCCTAAATAAAGCAATTTACAGTTGGTGGTGGGTTGGCTCTGGCTAGGAGCCAAGCAACCACATTACTGTTCACTCACTTGTGGCCTTGAGCAGGACAGAGGAGACAGTGAGAAAAAAAGCAAGAAAACTCAATAACAATGTGGAGGAAAGGGAAAAATAACAACAAAAAATCCATGCAAAGACAATCACTCACCACTTCCCACAAGCAAACTAATGCCCAAGCAGTACCTTAGCAATAACTACATTGGGAGCCATCTCCCCATCTTGTCTTTCTTTCTACCTCCAGTTTACATTGTTGAACATAATATTAGATTATATAGAATATTCCTTTGGCCAGTTCAGGTCAGCTGTCCATCTGTGTCCCTTTCGATCTTATGATCATCCCTACTTCACCAGGGACAGAGGGAGACAGTTCTGGTGCTGTGTAAGCACTGTCTAACAATACCCAAAACACAGATGTGTTTTAGACACACATTGTTTTAACCACTAATTCAAAGCACAGTGAGATTCAGGCTGCTATAAATTAACTCCATAACTGCCAGAGCTAGGATACAGCTATATTTTAAACCAAGGCAAAACACAATACTCACAGAAACATATTCAGGGATAGAAAGCTGATCTTCAGGAAGAGATTTTAGCTTCTCATAGTTATGATCTGTCAATTCCAAGTCTCGCAAACTACGACGGATATCTCCAGCTCTCTCTATTAGTTGGCGATTCATTTCCTCCAGTTGCTTCTGTCTCAATAAAATAGTTTCCATTTCTTGTTTCATTAGAGCCTGATGTTTTCTTCAAGATTGATTTGAAAACAGAAGACATTAAGTAGTGAGTAACACAAATGACAAACTTCACAATATCCCAACAAGGGGGTAAGTGAATTATCCTCATTTTGTAGATGGGACAATTTGCACATAGAGATTAGGTGATGAGCACAAGAGTGTATACCATCATGGTTACACAATCATATCACACACAGTAGATATAAAAAGCCAGGAACTTCATTAACAATACAAAGCTGAATCTGAGAAGTGACAATCTTTACATATGCTGTCTTGAAATTATAAATTCATCTTGAATTACCAATTAAAATGTTAAGAATGTGAAAAAGCAGAACATATTTACACAAAACCCTAGGAACTACTAAATCACCAAATAAGCAATAGTAACTTCAGTTACTACTTCTTTCCGAGTTCCAGCATATATGCTTACAGCCTATTCCACACACAACTCTTCATTTTCTATCCAGTGTCACATACAAGTCAAGAGTCATTAGAAAGGAAAAAAAAACCAAAACCACATAAAAACACAAACACACACTGCACTAAAACAACCAACCTTACTTCCATCCTTAAACCACTATCATTACTATCATGACAAGGGGAAAGATATTAAACAGTGAGAGAAACTGCATTTTCACTTAAGAGAAGCTTTAAAGTTTTCATTTTATTTAATTCAAAGGTGACTGATCTATTTTTATGAGGTTTTGGCTGTTACGCCTGAAAACATAATTTTAAATTATTTAATTCAAATATGTCAGCGTGTGTTTTGAAAAAAAAAAAAAGATTAAAAATAGGTGCTAGTACTATATGGGAATGTCTACCCCACTGGTTTCAAATCAACAAAAGAAAGTCTCAGGTTAGCAAAGCTAACACAAGGAGCTATTCTGCACATACTGTATGATTCTGTTAAATGGGAATGAAAAGTGAAGTATAAGACAAGCAGCAAAACTAATGAAAACACTGGAGAAGGGAAAGTAATTGATTTTTTTTTATGCCTGTTAATAATAAGTTGCACATCGGTGTTTTTTTACAGAGCATTCCTCAGATAACTCATGTATGAGCAACGTAAAGATATTCCACTGTGGTGTCAATAAGCATACAGAATGATAGATATTTTTCTGACAATCAGCTGCTCTTAGTTGAACAACTTCGCTGTAATTCATCTCAAATCTAGCTTCACATCCCTTAAACCTGCTTTTAGGCTTACTACAGAATGATTCTGAATTAGTCATACTCTGTTACCTGGTGCATCCTCTACTTCATGAGACTACTAAGTAATATACTTCCTTTACAGCTCTTAAAACATAATTGACAAAGTACTTTGAAGAAGCCTGCTAGCCAGTCTATTTTCATTAATCAAAATGTTTCATGAAAAGTAAGATTCTGCTTCATCAACTGATCTGACCAATAAGCCATCCTAACTGCAAGTGTTAAACATTATTTCTTTACCTTTCCCAAGTAATACAGGCTGCAGTTATTAAAGATGCTGTTTAAATTGATGGTAAGTTTGCCTCCTCTGCCTACTTCTTTTGCTCCTTACTGATTCTGAGAATGTTCATACTCCCAATTCCTATTAAATTTTGAATTCAGATAACAATAAAATCAAACCTACAAACTTCAGCTAGTGAAAGCTGAATTCAAATTTAATTGTATGCATACTACATATGTAAATCCATTTTTAAAATAAAAATACTAATATAATCTGCAAAAGAAATCCTATTTCTGCAAAACACAGTAAGTTTCCATTAACAGTCCATGAATTAATTTTAATTCACATTAAAGATTTAATTCTTATTTTTACTTGTATCATACCTAGCATCTTCTTGCTGTAATGCCAGCTGACTATCCAATCGTAAAGATAATAGCTGCTTTTGATGGATCGCATCATTGAGCTTCTCTTCTAGCTCTTCAATCTAATGAATACAAGTATAAAATGATAAAAGAAGTTACCTCGATAATTTAAAATATTAATTATTGTAATATTTTACATAAAGAGCAACCTGAAATTAAAAAGTAGAGTGCCCAATATCCCATGAAGTGCAATCATGTTTGTCTAACATGACCTCTAAATATGCTAGGGCTTCATAAACTATGATGTGGATTTTACCCTAATGAACGAAAAATAAAAAGAAGACTCAGTTAAAAAAATTATCTTTTTCAGACAAATAGCTACTTGTTAGTCAATTTCAAACCAGGCTTAAAGTCAGAACAGCAAGCCAGTGAAAGCCACAGTCAGTATATAGTAGGTTGTAAGTGTGGACTGCACACAAACATGGCAAAGCTGTAACATGCATCACTAAGATGTGGTACGCAACAAAATCTCCTACTGTCAGCACGTAGCATATTCTAGCTACATCTTGTTTCAACACTCATATTACTTTTTCTAGTAGCCCACAAGTTTAGGTTAAAAGTCCCCATCAAACTGCTTCCATCAATGATAAAATTATTCATTTCCAAAAGAAAACATTTTTCCTTTGTTTTTAGAAAAGGAAAAAATTAACTCAATCCAATTTCATTAACTTATAAGTATAATGATATGGAGCTAAATTTCACAAATCTTTGTTTCCTTCTTTTTCCTTCTTTAAAAAAAACCCACCATGATCAAAACCAAACACTCCTCTACCCCCAAAATACCAAACCCAAACCAAAACAAACATAAAAAACCAAAACAATAAAACAATTAGTGTAGGCTCTCAGCACGCAATTCACAAATTCTTTTCAGAACAAAAGTTTCTGCCATACTCTGAAAACATCAAAACCAAGAAAAGATTATACAACAAAATAAACAACACTCCTTACCTTGGTCAAATATTCTACCTTCAAGTTGTCAATCATCAGGTTTTTCTGAGATAATTCTATTTTAAGTAGCTGAATATTATGGAGCAACTCCTTCCGTTCAATCAGCTGCTTAGTGACTTTAACAGTACCTTCTCTCTCTTCAGAGGAGGAAACATCATCAGTTGGCACTGTGGTTTCTAAGCTTATATCTTCAGACTCCAAAGAGCTGGAAATGTTTACTTTCCTGATTTCCTTAAAGCTTTTATGTGACATCTTCCGCCACTATCTGCAAATCTTTAAGTTATACTTTGAGATGAGCGCCCTGAAGAGTCAACTGTAGGAATCAAAACATTTAAGTGAAAGACATTATGTCATTACAAAAAATTAACTAGTTAAGCAAGACCACTAGCGATACTTCTCAGCATCACATTAATGTATTTTTCTTCATTCACCCAAGATAGCCATTCTAAAAATAGGGCAGTTGCCTGAAGATTTTTCCTAAGTAATTTATTAACGAAGGGCTTGACTGCAATAAGCTAAGTACCAGGGTGACTCGTACTAGTAAGATCTTACAGCTAAATGAAGATGTGCACATGCCATTCACTCTGTCAGAAGAGCATGTACCAAAAACTCTCGAGGCCCGTGAGGCAAACAGTGTAAGAGAACATTCAAAAAGAGACATTATAACAAGACTTATTGGAGAAAACAGTCAAGGAATACTTTGCCGGCCACCTTTGTCTTCTCTAAAGATGCAGTTCCAACGTTCTCGCTAGACTAATGTACTTAATGATCACACATCTTTTCACAACTACTTGATGCAGACCAGTTTTTACTTGAGATGCAGACCACCAAACGTTGTTCAAACGCCTTCAGAGTATCAGTTAGGTTGGAAAACGCCTTTAAGATCATTACTAACCCTTACCAAGCCCATCATTAAACTATGGCACTAAGCACCACACTATGCCTCCAGGAACGGTGATTCAACCATTTGTCCGGGCAGCCTGTTCCAACGCTTGACAACATTCTTAATGAAGATTTTTTTCTTAATATCCAACCTAAACCTCCCTTGACTCAATTTGAGGCTCCTTCCTTTTGTCCTATCGCTTGTTAGTCGGGAGAAATGACCGAGGAAATGCTGCCCTCAGAGCCCAGGCCAGCTGCAACCGGGCTGCCCTGCGGCGAGGGGCACGGAGTCCGCCGGAGGCTAGATCCCCAGGAGGAGCTGCTGTTCTGCTCGCTAGGTTCCCGACTCCGCAGAGGGCAAAACAGTAACAACATCAACAAGAGAGAACAAACCCTAACCCAGTGATATCCCGCACCCCACCAAGAACTTACCTCTAGCCGGCGGCCGCGGTGCCCAGTAGCGCACGCGCGATCTTCTGCCTTCCCTCAGGGTTGGCTGAGGCGGGGCTGCGCGATGCCATCACCACGGCGACAGGGAGGACGCCGGGCACTGCTTCCCGCGCTCTGGCGCGCGGTGCGCTGGGAGGTGGGGCCTTCCCTTGACACGCATCCTGTTTGCAGTGCCTGCTGGGAGGCGCTAGATCTGCGGCACGGCAGCTCTGGCGAACCCTCTGCCGGTGTGCCGCGGTGCGTGTCGGGAAGCGCTGGGGTGGATGTGGAGAACGCCATGCTGAAGTCGCGGACGTTCCTCAAGCGCACGCGGGCGGGTGCCGTGGTGAAGGTTGTGCGCGAACACTACCTGCGGGACGATATCCCCTGCGGCGTTGACGCCTGCCGCCTCTGCCCCCCGCGCCCCGCCGGGCCCGGCGTCGGTCTTGAGGCGCAGCCCAGCGGCGCTACCAGCAGCCTCTTCCCTGGGCCTCACTATCTCCTGCTCGACACCAACCTCCTCCTTCATCAGGTGAGCGGCTCCCAGAATAGGACTGTGGGAGGAAGGGAGGGGGCAGACGGACGGACGCCGGCTTGCCTCAGTGGAGTCATAGGCCCAGCCATATCTCTCTTGGCCCAGCCTTGCTGTCTGCGGAGCCGTAAGTCCTGCTCCATCCTAAATTAATTCATTGTACCTCTTAGGCTTGGGGTTCAGGCGTCGTTCCTGGACAGGCGTTTTAGCTGCGCGCTGTCGGGTTTGGGTTTTCCTGTTACTGTCTTCTGCTTGATCCCTGAATGGGCTGTCTTGGCTTTCCCTGCCAGCTACTGAGGAGGCCGTCAGCATCACCGAGTCTAATCCCGTTTTACACTATATTCCAGTTTTCAGTTTTGCTGTTTGAGCAGGAAGAGAGAACAGGGGTTTTTTTTTTGTTTGTATGTTTGTTTTGCTGTGATCTGATACGGGCATGGAAGGCCAGGTAAGGAGAGTGAGTGGACTCTAAAGCAGCGATTAGGATCTCCCCATATAGTCACTGCACTTTCCCAAGTACCTATTCTCCTTTTCAGTCTGTTGCAGACTTAGGTTCTTCATATGGTTATGTAAATTTCAATTAATGAATGTGAGCCTGCAAAATCATCCCATGTAGAAATCCAGAAGCATGGGACGAACTTTACTTTGCAGCCCATCACTAGTTGTACAAGGGCTGAAATCTGAGCAATGCAGACCATAGAATTCCAACCTGGGAGGCAGGGAATTCTCAAGGTCGATATTTGCCTTGTGATTGCTTTTGAATGCCTCTCTAGAAGGTACAGTGGCCCTGTGCAGACATTGAAGACTGGAAGTAATTCATTAATTCTGACATGGCGTACTCCAGAAAGGAGCACAGCCCTCGTGTTTTAGCAGCTGCCCATCCTAAAAGTTTCAAATAAAGATTTTCTTCCCAAAACAAATGAAGATGTTTTCCAGCCTGTTACCTATGAACTTCTTGGTATCTATTGACAGAGTTTACATATGTGTACTATAGAGCACTGTTAGTGTGTGCCAGGGTACACTGCCGTAAACTGGAGCAGTGGTGATTAGGAAGTCTTTGTAACAGTTGAAAAAAAGTTTTACCTAGCAGATGGAGCAGAATTGCAAAAAATAAGACTTGGCCTGGTAATTCAGCTTGTGCATAGAATAATACTGAATTTCTTGCCTGATGGACATAGCTTTTTAAGTCTTTGAGGTTATTTAAAACTCGGGCGCAGAGAAGCTTAATTTGGCATTGCCATTCCATCAAGCCTTATTGCTGTCTCACTTTGGAGATGGGTCTGCACAGTTCCTTGCCCTAAGCTTAGGAAATGAAGTTCACATCTCTTTCTGCTACCAAGGACTGTGGATTTTTGTTCTGTGTACCTCTCCATTGCACCACATGGCTGTCAGGAGTTGGCAAAGTGATGAAAACTCTTTAATTAATTTACTCAAAAAAAAAAAAGGCAATGAAAAAAAAAGCTGCCTTCGAAAAGGTGAAAAGCAGCTAACATAATTCCAGCTGCTTTGAATCTACAGAAATCAAAATTGCAGTGAAACAGTGGGATTCCTTTTGGAGGACTTAAGTCTACAGGTGCACAGGCATGTCCATGTTAGCTGTGTAACTGTGAACATGTACTATTTTATAGTTTTCATTGCTTATAAAGGTATATGGCAAACAGCCGTTAAATTATGTTGCATTACGGTTAGATTGTCTTTTGTTTAAAACTATTAGAACTTGCAAGAACCCACTTTGTGTAAACAAAACTGCTAGTATTAGAGTTGTGCATATTTTGGGGACTGAATTTGGTGGAAATCAGAATAAGTCCATATCTCCACTCCAGGAAAATTCAGGTCACGAGGAGCCTGGAAAATCGTGTTCGAAATTTTTGCACAGGGAATTCACTTGATATACTCTTCAGTTTCCCAACAGCATGAGAAACAAGCAGAAGTAGTTCAACTCATTATTCACATTAGCTTTTTACATGCTAACCAAACATATCTCAAGTCCGTTATGGGATAGAATTGTGCAACAATTTTGATTAATTTCTATTTTTTTCCTCAGATTGATATACTTGAAGATCCTGTTATTAAGAATGTCATTGTACTACAGACAGTCTTACAAGAAGTCAGGAATCGGAGTGCACCAGTATACAAGAGAATTAGGGATGTGATTCAAACCCCTGAAAAACATTTCTATTCTTTCACCAATGAACATCATAGGTAAGGTATGGAATAGGGTATAACAGAGTTGTACTCATGTCTGGTAAAAGGAACTGGGAAAGAGAACTGGAACACGTGAGCTAGGTAAAAAAATTAGGCTGGGGTGCATAGAACTGTATACTTCTAAGGAATGCTTTGGGAAATAGTTGCATGTTTCAGAAGCTTTTCTAGTTTATCCTTAGTACAAGCATATATATATATATGTTATGAAAAGGTGATTAGAGCATCGAATGAAGTTTACAGACAAGACTATTAACTTGAGCAATGGAATACTGACTTTACATTTTTAGTGTCCCTTTTAAACACATCTCAGTGCTTATTGGTATGGCCAGCTCAGTCCGTAGCAGAATTTGAAAATCTGTTAGTCAGTTAGTGACAGAAAGCTTTAAGATGATGCAATTAACTTCATTTCTGCACACAAGGAGTTTCCATTACTGCAGTATGAAACTTACAGGAATCTTGAATCCATAGTTTTAGCCTCAATTATCAGTGAGAAGGTTATACTAGAAATTAGCACTTCCTTCCTGGTTTTCTTTACCTTTCTGTCTCCTGCCCCCTCAATGCCTTAGAGAGTGTTACATGTATTAGAAGACTTGGTAGGTACAGCCATGATTCTTTCAACCTTAGATTCTTGATGTTGTGTGTCTGAAAATGTTGTGTAAGTGTGGGTAAGTGTTGGGATTTGATTTGGTTTAGTTTGTTTACTTTTTTTTTCCCCCTCTTTCCAATCTTACTTGTTTAGAGAAACGTACATAGAGCAAAAGCAAGGAGAATCTTCTAATGATCGGAATGACAGAGCTATCCGGGTAGCCGTAAAATGGTATAATGAACACTTGAAGGAAATAGAGGATGAGGAGAAGATTCAAGTGATCTTTTTAACAAATGACAGAAGTAATAAGGAGAAAGCTCTAGAGGAAGGCATAACTGCTTATACATGTAAGCAAAATGGCATGAACTTTAAATTTACTGCTTAGGTAACTGTCTTAGCAGTCTTTTCGTATCTAAATCCCGTGCATCTCTTGTAAAAATGTTTACATGTGTGCTTTTGTAGGTGAGGAGTATATAAAAAGCTTGACAGCTCATCCTGATCTTGTAGATCGTCTTGCTTGTGTATCTGATGAAGGGGTATGTTTATGTTTTCTTTTATGGAAAAAATTAAACCAAAAGTTATTTCCAGTACATTGTTGGACACTGTGGGTCAGTCTCTCAGCATCAGTCTAGAATATGAAAACTCAGGACTTTGTTACCATTTTCGCAATATAACTTATAACTGAAAAGAAGAAAGGAAATATTTCAGCTAGTATAACTGCGGATTATATACTTACTAGTAGATAACCTAGTTAATTGTAAAAACTAATTAGATAACTGACCTGAGTAAAGAATATAAATATTAGAAATAATGGAAAGAAATTGGAAACTATGAAAAGTGTTTATAGCAAACAATTTAGATTTTGTCTGTTATTTGAAAATGTATGTTAACTTATTGATCAATAACATTTTCTTTCAAAAACTGATTTTTGTGGTCAGTTAAGTTGACGTAAGTGCGTTGCGCTGAGACATGAGCCACATCCTTTTCTATTTCCTTGTGCTTTGAATTTATCAGAATCAAGACATATTTTCACATAATACTGACATAGTGTAAAACTAACTCCATCAAAAATATGAAGGTTAATTTCATCAAAGTTAGTTCTAGAAGAATGGAGTAGGAAGGGAGTCAGCTGATCTGTGCAGCAGTTAGCCATGCTTTTATTCAGTTTTAAGTAATTGTCCAACTGCTCCAATTAATGACAGTAAGGTATTCTCATGTTTTGTATAGCTTACAGTATCTGCTTAAACTGTGTGCCTTTTTACTATGCAGTACTATGCTATTAGTTGCTTCAGGAAGTTTAGTCACTGTATCCAAATTGACATAAAACTGTATGTTTCTTGTGCAGTATCTTTTAAAATAACTGCAGGCAAACAGGAAAATAAATGAATTGCCATGTTTCTATGTTCTTTATGCTTCCTTAGAAAAAATACTACTTGATAGTAGCTTTTATTATGAATATTCATATGTACATGTAGTTACAGTTTTAGAGTTTATTTTGAATGTCATGTTTCTGTTTTGAAGTGAATACAAAAGACTGACAATTTCCTCTTTTTTTTTTTTTTGTCTTTAAAGAAAGAAATAGAAAGTGGAAAAATAATTTTCCCAGAACACATTCCTCTTAGTAAATTACAGCAAGGAATAAAATCTGGTGTTTACCTCCAAGGTACTTACAGGGCAAGCAGAGACAATTATCTTGAAGCTACTGTTTGGGTTCATGGAGATACAGAGGAAAACAGAGAGGTGAGTGTTTCACAGGATGAAGGCAAAACGAACTTTCATTAGCTTCAGTAAGGAATTATTTTAACATGTGTCAGCATGAATGAAATAAATTTTAAGTGGAGCGTTATAGTAATTTCTGTGTTTTTTCTGATTTTTTTTCTTGTTCGTTTATTCTTATGGATATAAATCACAGAAATAATGACTGTGCTCTCTTTGAAAAGAGAATAGTATGTTTGAAATTATACTTTGTGCTTTGATAAAGTACTTTTGTAAAATAGAGCTGAATCCTAATTAATAGTTTTTCAGTTGACTCTAATATAGCACTTAAAAAAAAAAAAAGTTTGAACTATGGTGAAAGACAGAAACAAGTTTGTGAGAGGATGTTCAAAACAACTGTGGTGAGCCCATGTGGGTCTATCTTGCTTGATTTTTTCCCCCCCTATTTTCATGGTTGATGACAAGTAGATGGGCT
Organism: Ramphastos sulfuratus; assembly: GCA_013399055.1. Classification (NCBI taxonomy): domain Eukaryota; kingdom Metazoa; phylum Chordata; class Aves; order Piciformes; family Ramphastidae; genus Ramphastos; species Ramphastos sulfuratus. Next base: position 346,676 of record WBNM01026934.1, read on the forward strand.
GTATCCTTCTAAGCATATGATCCATCTGTCTGCCTGCATGCTTCTCTGTTAGCACAGTTGTACAGATGCTGTTTCTGAGCAGCAGCAGTTGCATCCTCCGTCTCTGTGGTGGCAGCTGGAGATGTTTCTCTGTCTGTGATTCTTGTATTACTATTTTGTAATATGTATAGTCTGCTAGCCTGCAAAAATAGGATTGTCTGATTTAAGCAAAATCTGGAGCAAACAAATTATATTTTTATATTGGAATCCTGAAGTAATATAAGTACTGAAAGAAACCTAGGCAGAGGTGGGGGAAAATGCATCACAAGCGTCCCTTAAAATGTTCTTTAAAGTGCAGAGTATACATCTATACTCTTCAGTTGTACTGTTTCATTTTGGGTCTTCTGTTACTGCCATCGTGAATATATGCATTTTCACCTTTTTTTCTAAAAAATCCAGATAATTATACAGGGTCTGAAACATTTAAACCGAGCGGTTCATGAAGATATTGTAGCTGTGGAGCTGCTGGCAAAAGATGAGTGGGTGGCACCATCCTCAGTGGTCTTGCAAGATGATGGCCAGAATGAAGATGACATTGAAATTGAAGAGGAGAAAGAAAACATTGTATGAAATTAAGTTGGTTTTTTTTTTTTTGCTTTACCTCTCTCAATATAAGGAGTCAAGCCTGCAGTACTCTGACAGTGTTAGGCTTTGGATTTATACATTGTTTTTATACAAACTCCTAAGAACTGTTGTGAATGATGAAATTATAAAACTTAATTGTACTCCTACAGTTGCATTAAGTACATGCTTATGTATAAAATGTGGATCCTTACTTCATTAAACTTAATCTGAAAGATACTGAGAAGTAGTCAGGTAATAATGCAAAGCTGTGTGCTGTTGTGCAGATTAGGATTTGCTGGAGCGGGAGCAGATGTTGTGTCACAGCGGCAGTCAACTCTTACAGGCAATGCATGCATTTGGAACCAGTTGTAAAATAATTCTGCTTAGCGTGCATGCAGTGCACACATGTTTACCCTGTCCAGAAATTTTTTGCACTTCTATAAAGCATGAATTCCATGGAAATGTTTTTTTTAATTATTGTGTTTAGAATTACTTGAGAATTTTCAAACAAAATAAAAGTATTCCTGAAAATTATAATGATAGCTTGATAAAGAAGAAAATTGAGAGAGTTCTTTTTAGTAAGCGTAGGCAGTGGAACAAGATAGTTGTTTCTTCACAGTCTTTTTCTGCTGTTCATTGTTCTTCTGAAGTGATATTCATTAAAAACAAAAGAACAGCAAAACACAACCAAACAAAAAAAAAAAAAATTTCAAAGCAATTATTTCACATACTAAAAATACTAAAATATTACAAGTCATGTAGAGCACAGGGAGGCATAGTTCTATATATGAAATCCTAGTAGAATTTATGGCATTATAATGACATAAATAGTTGCTGCTAAGGTTTGAGATACATGCTGTGGTCAAATATGTTGCCATGGGTTCAGGCAGTATTGTGTTTTTGACACCTGTGTTTTCTACCAGCTGAAGACTACTGTTAATAAGGACATGCAGAGACCTACTGGAAAAGTAGTGGGCATTATAAAACGAAACTGGCGACCGTTTTGTGGCATGCTTTCCAAATCAGAAATCAAAGAGGTAAGGAAATAAGCAAGTGCTGATTTTTCTTTTTTCCCCGCCTTTCTTTTAATTAGAAATTACTTGCTCCGTTTTGTGGTTGTTAATAGGCCAGGCGCCATTTGTTTACACCGGCTGATCGCAGAATTCCTCGTATTCGAATAGAAACAAGACAAGCAGATACATTGGAAGGACAGAGAATAATTGTTTCTATTGATGGTTGGCCCAGGAACTCCAGGTATCCAAATGTAAGTTTAAGTGTTTTCTTCTGAACTTAAATCTACTTGATTTTTTCTTTTTTATGTGTTTATTATTAGCTACAATGCTGAATAACTTCAAAAAGTGTTGTCATGAATTTTAAGTGCTTTGAGTGACTTTCTTTGGTGGAAATTAAGGAAGTCTATGGATGATTTACTTCATTATGGGTTGCCATACTTAAAAAACTTGGTCCATAGGTTCTGCGATGAACGTGTACAACATGTATGTGCTAACTAAGGTGTTTTATTTAGACTAACTAGGAACTGCCTTCTAGTCTGGGTTCCTAGAAAATGGAACCTTTTGCTGCGTCTTTGTTCATTGACACACTGATTGCTGTCTTGGCAAGTAGTTCTAAACACACTGGACAAATTCTATCAAATTGCCAGCAGGGCAAAGTTACAGGTAATTAAGTTCTTTAAGTTTCTTAAAAGATCTTTGTAAATACACAGAAGGAAATAAGAGAATTGGAGAACACTAACTTCAGTTAATGCTGAATGTTAGGCTTTGAGGAGGCTTCCATTGGCTGTGGTTGGAATGCACAGTTAGTAATGAATAATAATACTGCTGTCTCACACATGTTTAGAAAAATGAAGAAAACTTGGAAAAGATATGGAAGGACTGTTAAGATAAAGGCAGCATTACTGCAGAGGATGAGACATGTGAGGAAGCAGAGTTAAAGTATTAGGGAGTGGGGTGTGTGATGCAGCACAAACTCGTAGAGAAATTAGACCTTACTAGTTTTGCTGCTTACACAGCAGTGTTTTTCCCTGCAAAACTAAATTGCAACATTTACAATTTTTGCAGTTGTACACATGGAGAATTTAGTGCTATCCTAGGAAAGGAGAACTGAAAATTCAGACTTGTTCAATGAATCTATTAAATGTTTGAAATTAAATTTCTGTCTTAGAGCTCAGAAAACTGAGAAGATTGCTTCCTCTATGTAGTTTAATATTCTAGTAACTTATGAGATAATGGTCTCAAATACTTGCTTTTGAGCAAACAACATTGCTTGATGCGTGTGTGCCCCTCAGTTTAAGAAGGACATTGAGGTGCTTGAGCGTGTCCAGAGAAGGGCAACGAGGCTGGTGAGAGGCCTCGAGCACAAGCCCTATGAGGAGAGGCTGAGGGAGCTGGGATTGTTTAGCCTGGAGAAGAGGAGGCTCAGGGGAGACCTTATTGCTGTCTACAACTACCTGAAGGGTGGTTGTGGCCAGGAGGAGGTTGCTTTCTTCTCTTAGGCAACCAGCACCAGAACAAGAGGACACAGTCTCAAGCTGTGCCAGGGGAGGTTTAGGCTCGAGGTGAGGAGAAAGTTCTTCACCGAGAGAGTCATTCCCCACTGGAATGGGCTGCCCAGGGAGGTGGTGGAGTCACCGTCCCTGGAGATGTTCAAGGCACGTTTGGACGTGGCACTTGGTGCCATGGTCTAGTCTTGAGGTCTGTGGTAGTGGGTTGGACTTGATGATCTTTGAGGTCTCTTCCAACCTTGCTATACTGTGATACTGTGATATATTCATATATATGTATATTGTTTGTCAGGGTCATTTTGTAAAGAGCTTGGGAAGTGCTGGAGATAAGGAGACAGAGACAGAAGTTCTTCTGCTTGAACATGATGTCCCTCATCAGCCTTTTTCCCAGAATGTCCTTAATTTTCTACCAAAAATGCCATGGAGCATCACAGAAGAGGTAATATTTTTTTTTAATTGTTGTAATAATTACTGTGCCTTCTCCTTCAAATCAAACTGTGACATTCTTGGATATCCCAGTGCACTAAAAATACAGGAGAACTGTCTGAAGTCAGTTTGTCTTAGGGTAGACATCCTGCTGGTTTTCCTATGGAAACAAGGCCTCTGCCTTAGAAAACTGAAGTTAGTTCAGAACTGTAACATCCTAAGTTTGTTCAGATGGATATCAATCAAAATTTCACTTTAAAAAAATCTTGATTCCTTGTCCTACTAATTCTCAGATCATGAAAGAATTTTTTTTTTTTTTAAATTGTTTGTCTTCCTATTTGCTGTAACAGAAAAAAATACAATACTTGATCTTCTTTTAGCATATCTGTCTTGGTCTTATAAATAAATATGGCTGCAGATCTTGTCCTAAAACAAACAAAAAAAAGCACTCTGAAAATACTTCGTTGCTTTGAAAAATCTTACATAAAGTGCCTTTCTCAAATGATCGTTTTTATTTTGATATGGAAGATTTCTTGAAAACAACTTTTTTTTTTCAGGATATGAAATGTAGGGAAGACTTAAGGCATCTGTATGTTTGTAGTGTTGATCCTCCTGGCTGCACGGACATTGATGATGCATTGCATTGTAGAGAACTGGAAAATGGAAATATAGAGGTATTGTTGTTTGTTTCGTTTTGGGTTTGTTTTTTCTTGACTCAAGCCAGTATTTAATTTCTTTTAGAGCAGATCTGAAGCTTTACTCATTACTGCACTGTTTGTAAAATAAATTAAAAGTAAATAAATAAATGTTCATGCAACTGCAAGATGATGATAAAGAAAGGGAGTTGATTTGCATGACATCAGTGTCAGAAGTGAGAATTTAAAATCTTTTGAATTCACCTTGCATTCTGCTCATTTGGCATGGGAAATGAACATACTGCTTTAGCTGACTGTGAACATGGACACCTTACAGCTAGGATAAAGAAATACCAGTAGAAAAAGTGAAGCTACTTATCTAATGCCTAAGGAATGATTATTTTATTTTTAAAAAGTCATTGAAAAGCTACAGGCTTAACACTTGCTCTCCACCTTCTTACACCTGATTTAGTCAGATTTTCTTTGTTATAAATTAATTTGTAATTGTAATAGCAGACCATGCCAAAAGGGAGGGTCTAGCAAACAGAAAAACAAAAGCAAATTTGCAGTGAGCCTTGAAAATTAAAGAGGTGGGTTGAGCCCCCAGGCAAAAAGAGTTGCACTGGTAATGAATAGAACTTTCCACTAAACCTACAGCATTCCCTTATTTTCCATAATTGCTGCAACTACTCGTTTTTTCACATATCAATGTGCTAGGTTTTAACTATTTGTATTGCTAAATATGGGAGCTGATGAAGAGAACAGGGAATGGTGAGAAAGTTTCTTTCATTGAATGCTATTTCTTAAGATGCATAATGTCATGTTTATTTTTTAGGTTGGCGTGCATATTGCAGACGTCAGCCATTTTATTCGCCCAGGAAATGCTTTGGATGAGGAATCAGCAAAAAGAGGAACAACTGTATATCTGTGTGAAAAAGTAATTGTTTTCTATATAAAAACTTCTTGTACAGTTAAGCAGTTGGATTTGTAATTGCTTTCCTATTTTAATTCTTGAGAGTAAACACATATCTATGGAAAAAAGTAGATTCTTTTGAGCTGCCCTCAGTTTGCTCAGACTATTGAAAGGAAGGTGCTTGCATGCATAGCAAGAGGGATTTTTAAATTATTTTTCATTTTAAATACATCTTCTATAGAATATCCTTTTCAGCTTCTCTTTGAAGCATTAATAATAATGTTGTTGTGAAACAATTGTTTTAATACCAATCTGAAATTGTCAAATAAGCCTGGTTTTGCTTTTTTCCATTGTTTTTTCTTGTGATGGCTAAATATTTATTGTTTCCTGTGATTTGTATTCGTTACAGCTTGTACTCTTGCTCCAATTTATTTTAACTTATTTCTCACAGCCCACAATTTCTATTCAGAAAATAGTTACTAAGAAACTCATAATTAAAATGGATTGTAAAATTAATTTCCTCTGAAGTAGCTTACTCTCTTCTATCAGAAACCTTAAGCTTTCTCAGGGAAAAAAAAAGTAATTATTCTTGGGAAGTTTTTAATATACTAAAATACTGGGTAATTAAAATAAGTACTTCTAACTAGTCATAACTGTTGCTCTTCAATTTGCAGAGGATTGATATGGTTCCAGAGTTACTTAGTTCCAATTTGTGCTCCCTGAGATCTAATGTGGACAGGTATAAGTATATGTTCCATACTTCGATCTTAACAAGATATTTCCACATGTTTATATCTGGATTTTAACAGATTATTTTTCCCCTTTGTTCCTCTCTTAGGCTTGCATTTTCATGTATATGGGAGATGAACCATAAGGCTGAGATCCTAAAAACCAGATTTACCAAGAGTATTATTAATTCCAAAGTTAGTAACATAAATGTTATTATACCTCAGAAAAAAAGCGGGAAAGCTTTTTTATAAAAACAGTGATCAACAGACTTGATAATAATCAAATGTTTCTGTTCATTGATTTTATATTTACTTAGGATTTAAGCATAATTTTCTAATTCTAAAAATAAATAAAATATTTGATGATGCCCTGTTCTTTTAAACCTGTGGTGCTGCAGTGTTTTTTGTGCAGTTACTTTGTTACAATATTTCATTTAAAAAGTATAAACATGTTGATACAGATACTGGACATAGTTGGTATATATACTAGCTAGCCAGAACTTTCAGTTAAATTTAGTGGAGTCTGTTGATACTTATTTCTGAAAATTAGTGCTTTAATGAATAAATTACTTCTGTGATCAGCATTAAAAAAAAACCACTGTTAATTCTTAGTGTTTCTCATAGATCTACCCTATTTTATCTGTTATTCTTTGAGAAAGACTTAGGCATTGAATGTTAACTTTTGTGGTGTTGTGAACCAGCTTTAACAGCTGACTAGAGGTTCTGTGAGACAAATCTACGTTTTTCTTTTCAGTATTCAATTATGTATCATGATGTGTTGTTTTTTACCCCTTCAAGGCTTCACTTACTTACGCCGAAGCGCAGATGAGAATTGATTCAGCCACTATGAATGACGATATTACTACCAGTCTACGTGGGCTAAACAGATTAGCAAAAATTCTGAAGAAGAAAAGAATTGATAAGGGGTAAATTGTGTACTGTTGTTTTTCTTCTGAGTACTTTTTTCCTGCCAAACTGTTTAATGGTCGCCTCTGTGCATTTTTCCAATGAAAATCCTTTGAAACAGAAGCATTTTGCCATTTGAATTCGCATAAAAATGCCTATCTTCATTTCACCAAAAATACATATTTTGGTTGTTAATTTTCTTTCACAAGTTCAATATGGATCTCTTACACTCATTACAAAAACACAGCCAGAGGAGCAGAATTTGAAATTTTGGGAGCTACTGTTGATATCTGTTAGCATCATCGTTGCTGCTAATTTGACTATTAATTCCTCAACTCTGATTTTAACTTGTGCCATTTTTTAATTTGTTTTTTTAATTTCTGATAGTTTTAAATTACGGTTTCATGATGAACCCAAGTGTTTTGTACAAGCTTGCAACTCAGCTGCTGCATCTACTTTACTATGATTCATCAGTGCCACTTTCTGTCTTCCAGAGCCTTGACACTTTCCTCACCAGAGGTTCGTTTCCACATGGACAGTGAAACTCATGATCCTATTGATCTGCAGACTAAAGAACTCAAGTACATATTTTATTTTTCTCAATTATTTAATTCAGGGAAGGGATGGAATTGAAGATATATTTAAGTAGCAACATTTAGTTGACTGTCCTGCAGAATTATAGGAACTATTATCTAATTGTTTGGATTGGAAAGGATCTTTAATGATTATCTCTGCTGTGGGTAGGGACATTTTTCACTAGATCTAGTCGCTCAGAGCACCATCAGGCCTGGTCTTGGACACTTTCAAATAATAAGGCATCCACAATACAAGAAAAGAAAATTTCTCTGTATTTTACTGCACTGCTTATGAAGCAAGTTTCGAACTGCATGTTTCATATATAAACTGATTTAATTAGTCTTTATTACTGATTTAATGGAGCACTGTGGTTGCATTTCTACACCCCAGTGGCTTCTCTGTGGTGGTCTTCTACTGGTATTAATCAAGGAGAGAAAGTAACATGGAGTTGTGGATTACTGAAACCTTAAGGACAGTAGAGCAGTGAGTGCTAGAAAGGCAGCCACCAATTCAATTTCTGAAGAGAGTTTCACTGATACTTAGTTTCTAAAGTGCTGAAATCTGCACTTAGATATACTATTATGACTTTGTGGTGTGCAACATGGAGCTTTCAAACTTCATATACACAATATTTGAGTTGTACTGTTAGGAAAAAATCAGGAGGCTTATCTACTGCCCTTTTAGTGCATCCTAAAGTGTTTTTAATACAATTTGCTATATTAGAATATTTTAGAGTTTTACCTTCCAACTCCTGAACGTTATGCTTCTAGTTTTAAAATATTTGTCTATTTGTATAAATGTTCAAACCCACCAGTTAGTATTACATAATATTATTAGGATGGTGCAATAGTTCTTAATTAGACACTCAAATATATCATTTAATGCTTTTCTAACAGTATGAAATATTTTATGTTGATAGAGAAACAAATTCCATGGTTGAAGAGTTCATGTTACTTGCCAATGTCTCTGTAGCACAAAAAATTTATGAGGAGTTCCCAGAGTTTGCCTTGCTCCGGAAGCATCCTGCTCCTCCACCATCAAATTATGACATACTTGTGAAGGCTGCAAAGTCTAAGGCAAGTTTTTACCACACTAATTAAGTGAATTAATTATAAAAAGCTGTATTTTCTCTCTTGTTGGACACTTAGCCAAGAGTAAGGGTTGGAAAACAGTATTTTGAAAATGTATCAACTACACCTTGAAATTATCAGTGCTTGTAGCAAGGTAACTAACTGTGCTTCTAGGTGAAAGGAAGAATCTTGTGCTTTTCGCAGCATTTCTTAGGTGAAGAACGCAAATCACTTGTAACTCTTTCATACTGTAATTCATGTGCTGTGAGTGTTCTTCCTCTCCAAGTTGCATGTGACGTTTTGAGCCAGCTTTTGTCTCTGGATGATGTACATTAGTGTTGCAGTATTGTGATGAAACTTAACTTTGCGTGACTGGAAATTAAAAATGTATTATGGATTTTCACACTACCTAGTATTTTTCTCATGGAACAACATATCCTACAGTATCAGTTTCAGAAATCACTTTTCCAAATGTAAGTTTTAATAATTTTGTAGAGGAAGTACAACAAGTTTGACGACTGTTTACATAATGTGTGGATCTGTGTCACAATTTTTTTTTGTTATTTGGTTGTTTTTTTGCATATCGCTTCTGATTTATTCAATAAAAGGATGGAAAAATCAAACCAAAGGAAGTAAACTTCTCAATCTTAGCATAAAATGTTGCTCAGTTCTGAATAGGTGTCTTTTCTGAATTCCTAGGCTACTGACTTAGCTTGTTACTCTTTTGCAGAGAGCACTAGGAATAACGAGGGAGAGCCCTGTGCACGGGTGGATGATTATTTTGTAATGGTGCCATTCCATTAAGTTACTAGGTGTGATACCTCTGCCAGTTGTTAAGGTTGGCATGGATTTAGCTATTAGATTGCTGCTTATACTTTGTTAATATTTGCTAGTAAAACCTCACCTTTCCCATTTTTTTTTTCCTCTCCTTACAGAATCTGGAAATTAAGACAGATTCCGCAAAGTCTTTAGCTGAATCATTAGACAAAGCTGAATCTCCTACGTTCCCCTATCTAAATACACTGTTGCGAATTTTGACCACTCGCTGCATGATGCAAGCTGTTTATTTCTGCTCTGGAATGGATAATGATTTTCATCACTATGGTTTAGCTTCACCTATTTATACGCACTTTACCTCACCTATTAGAAGGTACTTCTCTTTTAAAAAAGTTTCAGAGAATGAAAAAGTGATTTATTTGGGAAGAAATTCTATTTTAAATGGTGGTGTTCATTTAAAGTGAAATACTGCATCTGTTCAGCTTTACATTTCAGTTGAAACAGCAGTGACTTTACATTGTGATCCATCTTGATGTCAGCTCCTTGGTTCACTGTCTACGACTCTTAAGGCCTAATAAATTTTTTTTTAAAGACAGAGAAAAATAAGAGAAACACATCCCTAATGCATGTCATTTGCATAGAAATGCACTTTGAGAACAGTTAACATTATATAAGTCAATCAAAGACTGAGGCAGAGTTTGGTGACTTATTTTTTAGGTGGAAGCTGTGTTTAAATTTTGAGGAGGCTGTATTTTACTTACAAAAATTGCTGATTTGAAATCTGCCACCATTGCTGTTGCATTGTAATGAAATCATACATCTTGGAATATGAGATTGGGAGTTTTTCATTTCTTTTAAGAAGTGTAAGTTTTGAGGCAAACAATTGTCATCAGACTTTGCTGCTTAAAAATATTTCAAGATAAATATCTAATAAACTATTATAATATATATTATACTAACATAAACTAATATAATAGCTTGTTTAAAATTCCTATGCATTTTTGTGGGTGATTTACAGGGCTTCAAGGAGTCCTAATAGTAAAATTTAGCTCCTAATAGATGTCTAATTCATGGGAAAAAGGAAGAGGGAGTGTATTAATCTACTGGTGAAACATCATTTTTCAGCCCCAAAACAGATCTGATTCATCTTTGTAAACATTCGATGCAGGCTCTTGTGGTAGAATATATTACAGAATTTATCTTAGAAAACAGTATAGTTCATTTTAGCTCTACAGAGTGCACCTTTGATAACAAAGAGAGTGATCTTGAGAGAATTATCAGCAGACCATCATTATTACCAAAGGTTTTTGATCTACAAGATTCATAGATCATAATTATATAAAAAAAAAAAAAAGAGTATGCTTTGGTATGTCATTAATCATTTAATCTCATCTTTGCAGGTACGCTGATATTATAGTACACCGGCTTTTGGCAGTGGCTGTAGGAGCAGACATTACTTATCCAGAACTGACAGATAAACACAACCTAGCAGATATCTGCAAAAATCTCAATTATCGACATAAAATGGCTCAGTACGCACAGAGGGCATCTGTTGCTTTCCACACACAGGTGAGTACTTCTGAGATGTGAGGATTAGCTATGGACAGTTCGTGTTGCGTTTAAAGGAGAGGAAGGAGCATGGAGTTGTGCTTTGTAGAGCAAAACAAACTCAGTCTGCAGGAATGGTTAAGAATGACAGCTGCTGCTTTGAGGAAAAGCTACTACACTGATTCTGAAAAATTTAGAATAAAGGAATCGAGTATTCTTTTAACCTTTTATTTTTATAAATAGGATGAATGCTTAGTACTACAGTAATGTTATAACCAGTTTATGGGATTTTTTTTTACCTGCTTTCAGTACATGGTGTGTAGATCACTAAGTATAGATTGTTTAATTGATGGGGTTTTTTAAAGCCAGAATATTGTAAATCCGAAACAGAATGTTCTAGTGTGTATTTTTTTTTCTTGTTTATGTATCTTACTTTTGTTTACAGCTATTCTTCAAAACCAAAGGAGTGGTGAATGAAGATGCATATATATTATTTGTAAGGAAAAATGCAGTTGTGGTTCTGATTCCCAAGTACGGTTTGGAAGGAACAGTCTTCTTTGAAGAAAAAGGTAAACCAGCACCAAGACTGGATTATGACCCTGAGGTATGTTTTATGAAGTTTGTTTTTAAGTACCTTTTTTTATTTAGTAAGTGAGAATGACTAAAATCTGTTGAAGGTGTATTTGGAACGGTAAGAGAGGCTTTTCTAAATACAAGTTTATTAATCTTTAGTATTACAATCCCTTTGTAAGTCTAAACAGTTTCTGTCAGCAACTGGTTTCTGTAATAGATGCTACAAGTATTTTATAATCTGAGTACATACCACAAAAACATACATACCACATATTATGATGCACTGAAGGCTCAGGACAGTAATCTCTTCGTTTTTATTAACACATAGCATTAATTATGTTCTACAAAAATACTTGTCTAAAAACAGGAGACGTAAGCAATGAATATTTATGCAACATTTGAACTTCCAGGAACCATCACTTACTGTGGAAGACACAACATTACATGTATTTGATAAAGTTCAAGTGAACGTTACGTTAGATGCTTCCAACATCCAACATCAGAAAATTCGGATGGTGTTGGTAGAACCAAAGGTAAGGCACAAGATTTGTGTTTTGTAAACTCATATTATCCTTCACTAATCTTAAAAAAAAAAAAAAATCAGCATATGGTAAAATTGAAAGTTAACACAGAAGAAAAAAAAATCATTTGGCAGCAGATTGTAGCAATTGCTTCATATCTATTCTCAATTTTAGATCTGCTTTTACCGGCTGCTGAAAAGAATAAAAGGTTCTAAATTAAATTTCCCTTCTGGGCCCATTAGGGATATTTCCACTGATGGGAAAGATGATGATTTGCTGAAGTAATATCTTTTGAATTTCATGGTTCTGTAATCAAATCTCTCTTTTGAAAATCTGCCAAAACTCAGTTGGATATTCTTTTTGCTCCAGTAAATTGCAGTATAACTGTGATGAGTAGCTCAGAAGGAAAATCTGTGTAATTACTGGCTGTAAATGGCAATCCTTTCTTACAACTTCCACAACATAAAAATTACTTCTTGATAATGTGAGAACCGTAACATTCTAATAACTCTGTTTCTGGTCTTAATATTTTTTATTCTGTCTTTCTAGTGCATCTGGGACACAGGTTTTTCACCTGGTCTCACACCTGAGTATTTTGTATGCTGTTAAAAGATACCGTACTTTCATTAAGTTACATGTCACTTTTCTGGTAAACAGATGGTTGCAGTAATTGAGTATCTGTAATCATGGAGGAAAAAGGAAACCCAAATTAAGCATGAGGCCCTCATTGTTCAGACAGTAAACATTTTTTTTTTCTGAGAAATAGTTCTGTTTCCAAACACATGTAAATATTCAGATCTTTGAGCTGTGGTATTAGCTTGGGTTGAAGGCACATGATCTTCAGTTTATGGCAGCGAGTTTAATTCCAGCATAGGTGTCAGTGTTACTGCAATTAAAATGACTCTTCTGCTACTAGATGCTGCTGTTGCTTTCACATAATTTATTACCTGGCATTAAAATCCTACTGACGCAGCTTCCTTGCATCAAGCTTCTGAAGTGCCCATTACCTTATCTAGTCAGACATTGCAGGTTGCCCATGGACTTGGGAGTACTCGGAGAGACAGGAGCATATATGTGTCTGGTCTTAAGCCAACTGTTTAAAACCCTGTTTAAATGAGCTATGTTTTATCACAGCCCGCTATCCTCTTCTCCACTGGAATGCCACTTGTTTCTGTCTTTCTCAAAGCAGAGCATGCTTCTTTATGACCTCTTTCCTTGAGTCATTCTCTGTGAGCACACAGGCTTTCCTCTCTTTTTCCTAGCTTTAGAAAAAGCCTATTTTCTATTTTTTTTTTTTTTTTCAAGAGATTTTCCAGATTCTGCCACAGCTAAATGCCTTCTTGCTATGCAGTGGCCTGAGCTTGACAGGGCCTCTGTTTAACTTCAGAAAATACTGCAGTGAAGCTTGTTTTGAAAGCAAAATTAAAATTGTTGGGTTAAGAAGCTTTTAGTTCTCTTCTTCCTTCCCCCTGCTTTCTCAGCAGTCACTGAGGCACTGCTGAACAACTGAGAAGGCAGCATGTATAATCTGGTGCAATGGAACTGCTGGGATTTTAATCTGGAAGGATGGTGCTGCTTATATCTTCCTTAGCTTTTTCCAGCTTTGACTGCAGTTGAGTGGTCCAGATGTGACTGTTACATGATAGTAGACCCTCTTTTACATGACTATTAATAGAATTTTCTGATTCTGATAAAAGGTTTGTACAAAGTCTGTACAGGATAGTATGAACTAAAATTGAGTTTTAAATGTTCTGACTTCTAATTCTTTTCTTGATGTAGATACTAGGAAATGATGAGCCTGAAAATCTGTCTACAGAGATAAGCAGCAAGCGTGAACCAGAGAAAAAGAAAAAGAAGCTACAAAAATAGCAGGATACAAAAATTAACAAGCCTCATGTGAAGTATTTTTACTTATTTATTTTTCCCTATGGGCAAAATGCTTAAAAGTTTACTTTAAAATATGCATTTTAACAATTTGTAAACCTGCCCTTTTTTAAAAAAACTTTTTATGAATTATATATGTATGCAGGAGAACAACATTTTTTAAGTCATGTATGTATCTAGTTTTGTCTTCTGGGTGAAAATACATGCTTCTGCAATGTGAAGGGAAAAGTTGTATTGTATATACTTTTTTTTTTTTAAAGCCTTAAGGCCATGCAAGAGCCTGACAAAAGTGTCAATTCAGCACATTCCATTAAGCATCTCAGAGAACTGTGGCGATTACTGACCTTAAGTGCCAGCAGTGTACTCAGGAAGATAAGTTCCACAGTTTCCCACTTCCTTCTGGGAAACCTCTTTCATGCCAGATTAGCTCTGTGTGTTGTGTATGTACATAGACAGAGGAATGCTGGTGTGAGAGTGCATTTGGTATTCCCTAGAACTTCAGGCTCTTGGAAATCATTGCTTTGCTTAGCCTCTGATGAACTGCCTTAAAAAAAAAAAAAGATGAAAACCATCATCTGGATTAGTGTTGCACAAAAATCCACAGGCAAGGACAAGCTTTATGGTGATCATTCTAGCTTATATTGACAAGAAGATAGTGAATTAGAATTATTAGTTAGAATTCTCAGAATAAAACCCCAAAACCCAAGTACCTTGTGTGCTGAACTGTATCGTTGGAGTCAAGCTAGGTCACCTGACTGCAGTCATACACCACATTTTCTGTGCTATGAGTACTGAAGCAATTCTAAGTGTGGTCCTAGACTCACTGTTGAGCAACCACAGCAGGGGCTTTCAGGTGGTTGCTATTGAATTCTGCAAGCTCTCTTCTGAAGTACCCTACGAAGTGCCTGAGATGACAGTAGTTTGCACAGACTGCTGCTGCCTGTGCCAGTACCTAGTTCTCAAAGCCAAGAAACTGCAAACCCAGACATTTCATAGACATTCTTTAGAGATCTTTGAAGAGTTAGAGCTCGCAAACTTCTCATACTAAGCACTTATCCTCTGGTTTTCTTGTGCAAAGGATGAGGCACAGCTGATCAACGTAGAGGTATTGCTTGGCCATATCTACTCAGATCCCTGTGTGCTGTGTATTCGTTTGAGTTTAGCTTCCCAGGGGAAACCAATGCAATAATAGTAGAATGCCTTCCCCTCTCCCGCCCCTTTTGAAAAGAGGGAAAGAAAGGAGAAGACAAAAGGAGGAGACAGAAGGGGTAAAACCACCCAAAGAACAGTCTGGCTACGATTTGGAAGGTAAAAGAAAACTTTAACAACAAATAAAAGGTATTTAAGGTAGGAGAGTTACAAATAGGTATAGGGAAGGGAAAACAAGATACAAAATAGATATACAACCAGATGGATGGCAATGGATTGAAGAGATGTCCACCATGTGGTAGAGACTGGCCACGTGGTAAGACAGGAGAACAGGAAGGAGGATGGTGTCCGCATGCAGGCCCCGAGGAGGGAGAGAGCAACAGGAAGTTTATATAGGGGGTCTAGACAGGAAGTGGGAGTGGGCTAAGCACTACATCTAGGGTCAAGCAGATGTGGGGTCAAGTTCTGACCACTCCCCCAACCCAGGAGGGTTAACCCTTTACAGTGCTGTCATCAAAAAAAGATTGGATTTAGATATATAAATACATTTATTACTGGTTGACATTTGTAAAATAAGTATTTATAAAAGGCAGGAGACAATTACCATGTTAAACTGATTGCAATAGGGAAAAAAACTCCATACCCTATGAATGAGGCATCTCACTCCTGTCACAGTTCTAAAAGGCTTTGGAAACTTTAAATAAAATTAGTTAAAAGAACTGCACCACACTGGAGCTGTAGCTGGTACTACATTTGTAATTCAGCAACCGTATTACAGTAGCCAAACCCATTTTCCACTGTAAGTATGAGAGCACAAGCTTACCCAGTTCCTTACCTCATCTCTGTCCTCTTGCCCAGTGCCCCTACCCCAAACAATACGCACCCCTCTGTATTACAGGATGCTGCAAATCGTAGCAAAAAATACTACAAGCTAGGTCTGAAAGAGATGTCTTTATTCTGTTTCATTATTCTATTTATAATTACATATGTTAAAAACTTGTTAAACTACTGAAATTCATGTAAACAATGACCATTTTGTGCAATGTGTGCCAACCAATGCATCAGGTACAGGTAGAGAAACAGAATGTGCAGTAAGTTCCATGACAATTTGGAACAGCAGTTTTCTTTTACAAAACAATTACTCAGACATTGCTAAAAAAAGGCATATTCTCATACAATAAAGAACTGCCATCTAGGTGAAGACTATAAGGACAGAAAATACAAACAATTTATTTGAGGGGATCCTTAAGTTATTCCTCACATTCACCCATTTCTGCTGTTACTTCATTACTCCTTTTGAGAAAATATCTACACAGGGTGCATTTAAATATTTTAGTCATTACTGTTTTTATTAGTGAATACCATAGCCATCAGAGGCTTTTAAAAAGAATAAAAAAACCCCTTAAATTATAAAGCCACATCTTAATTTTACATATCCTGCAGAATAGTTCACAAGTAGACCCTAATTTGGACCATCCCACTTCTCATCTTCCCCTTTGCATTAATGTTAATACTACTTTTAGTAATCACACTTGCAAAGCTAAATCCTTTGTACAGTCCAAAAATCTGAAATACATCATTTCCATCAAGTATCATTAGAAAGAAATACTGTAACAGAGCTACAAACTTCACAAGCTAAAGCAAAGAGCATTTTGAAGGCCCTGTTCAATTCTCCAGAAGTCCAAGTTCATTCTACTAAAAATGATCAATTCAGTGGTTTTCCAGTTTTTAGTAGGGCACTGCTTCAGGGTCAGGGTGTCAGGTTTAATTAGTGTCAGTAAAAATGCAGGTCCCATCTTTGCTGGTTAGAAATGTGCAGTATTTTTTCATTAATATTTTTACAGTGACAACTAAAACCAAAATGATGCTTCGTTGCTGGCACAGATGTTTCCTTTTAAATATATTTTCCAGGAAGCTTTTACTGGTGCATTTCCAATTAAAATATTTTAAAAACTCTTCTACTCATGAAACACCTGCACAGAGGTCTCAGCTCTAATGCACTGCCTTTTGAATGCTTTGCATTTCTGTTCATAGCTCCCCCCCCGCCCCGCTTTTTTTTTTTTTTTTTTTTTTACTTCCCTTCTTTTAATGCCAGTTGCCTTCACCTTTTAAGTCTGACCATCTGTTTTGGGCACAGTATGCCAATAGTTACTAATCAGCTGATCTCTATCACTTTGGTACAAGCTTTTCTGTGGGCTGTAGAACAGAATAGGAAATCCAGAAAGGGAACCAGAGCATCAATTTGAGCACATGTTCTCAGGAGACATGAGTGGAGTCAGGTGATCAGGATTAGTAGGAAGACAATTGCTTAAGTAACAACACTCTCATTTCATTTCAAAGTAACCAAGAGCCCATTTTACTGAAGTACAAAGTAAAGCTAACTGGCAGATACGTGGTTTTCTGTCAAACCGAGGGAAAAGCGCTGTTCCAAGAATTGTTACAAGGCTTATTTTGACACAAAGCTTGTTTTATTACTAAGAGAATTAAACTTTTTGTGTGTGTGTAAAGTGTCGTTGCTGTAACTAGAATGGCATTTTCACAGAGCTGTTCAAGAAGAACTAGAAAAATTAATTAAAAGGACTAGCCTAGTGTTATAAAACATGCTCATATTTCAGGGACCCATTTCTGGAATTCTTTTCTTCTTTCCTCATGGACATCACAACTAAGTTTCATTCCTGTTAGCACAGACTGATACAGGTACTCATTCCTCTCCTCCTTCCCGAGCCCTACCCATCACATGTCCCAGCAATTAATTTCTCTCCAGTGACTGTTTGTTAGTACCAGTGGCAGTATTCCTGAAGCCACACAATAAATATGATCAGGAGAAAAGCAATCCAAATAAAAATTAATACTCCTTTAATTTTTCTTTTCCTCAAATTTCCCTCACATCCTTAGCTGTACATTAAAATACAGCTTTTTTTTTTGTAGTTACATTGGTTTCTATGCAAGGAACAGAAGGCTATGCTCATTCTAGCTGGAATAATCCTCTTTAACTTATGTCCAAACTTTCAAAACAAGGTTCTTTATGGAACCTACCCTAATCACAGAAGGCACACAACTCAAAAAAACATGATTTCTTTGTACCAAGTCTAGCTGCCTTGTTTTTCAAAAGGATTGCTTAATGAAACCAATAAATCCATGAATAATACATGAAAAACCTCACATTATTTAAAACTCCATTAATACATTCCAACTTATTACATTCGCATTAAAAAAGGCAACATAATATATATAATTCAGGTAATTGAGGTCACATATCTAACAATTTATTAGACAACACAGTTTAAATTCTCCATCAGAAAGCTACATACCATTTTTGTGAAATCCCTAAACTTGAGTTTCAGGCTTATGTTTCCAGGTAGAGACGTTGCAAGTTGCATTTTGACCAAATACTGCACTATGTGGTTTTGTTTTTAGGAAACAGGTCTGCTTCTCTGGAGATTTTGCTCTCAGCAACTGATTGTCCTTATGGTTTAAAAGGGAGCACTCCTAGGTTAATAGGCAAAAGTTAGTTTTAAAACCTTTTTCATAAAAACACCTGAAAAGAAACAAGATCCTAACTTACTACCTGAAAATTGCAAGTTAGAATTAGTACCATCGCCTCTCCCCTTCTGAAGTAAGAAACAAAAGATACTTCTCTGCACAAATCTTTAATATGTGCTGTCACCAAGAACCTCCTTTCAAAGAACACATGCTCTGAGTGAGCCAGAATGGATTTCTTCAGATAGAGAATGAAAAGAAAAAAGCATGGACTATGATTTCTCTCTTGTGAAAGCTGAATCAAATACTTAATGCACCCATACTTAAATCCTAATCCAAAATACAAAGTTGACCTCAGTCAAGATCTAGCAGTCAGGAGAATAGCAGAAGACGACAGTTGTGTGACACTGGTGAGTCACTGGGTCAGGTTTGATGTTAGACAATTGATTCTGATGAGTACACTCGTAAGTATAACCAATGTCCAATGTGGCAGCTGAGGCTCAGCTTAGATGGGTATTTTAGAAGTTAAAGATCACAGAAACATAGAATTACAGAATGATAGGGGTTGGAAAGGACCTCTGGAGATCTAGTCCAACCACACTGCTAAAACAGGTTCACCTAGTGCAGGTTACACAGGACAGCATGCAGGCAGGTTTTGAGTGTCTCCAGAGAAGTAGACTACAATTTGTCTGGACAGCCTGCTCCATTGCCCTGTCACCCTCAAAGTTTTTCCTTATATTCAGATGGAATTTCCTGCGTTGCAGGAATCTATGCATCTATAGTCTTCCTGTATGGGCATCTTAAATGAGCATAGTTCAGTATTTCATGTCAGTGGTCTGTAAGGTATCATCCATTTGCTCTTTACCATAGCAAAGAAGTGTCCATTAGCATTCCAGGTATGGAAGCGAAGTCAGAGCTGAACGGACTTACTTGAGCTTTTTTTGTAACCTGGTACTACTGGTCTGTACTACCTCCCCTTCAAGGATTGTAAACAATGCTCAGCAGTATACCATAAGACCATAATTACTAAGTGGAAGGAGATGATCTTTGCTATCTCCTCCAGAAAACAAGTCTTCTCATTCTCTGGAAGAAGTAAAACACCTTCCCATCAGTCACAAGATTAAGAGCTCAGAAGTCTTGCTAGATATGCATTGTCTCTCGTAACTAAGATTTAGTTTTAAGATAGGTGGAAGAGCTTGTAATCCAAAGACTGTACCCAAGTAGAAAATTCCCCATGAAGTCAGCATGCCAGGTAGGGTTTTACATAGCTTATGAAAGGAAGTAGTGGACAATCTCTCCACTAAAATGGGCTCCTCCACGGGCACCCATTTAAAAACTTAGCAAGAAAAAAAAAAGGCAGAAAAAAAAAAAGCAGCAGCAACAACAGGAACAAAAATAAAAGACTATAATACATCAGAAGCCATAAGCAGCCTCACAACTACCCCTCATTCATGTACCTCAGTTTCAACTAAAACTACTTATGTCTTTGTCATAGAACATAAGAATTTTATTGCTAATTGATAACATTTCTCCTGCATTCAATTCCTTGTTTTCAGCGTAATGCCCTAAATCATGCTCTCTGCTACTAGCTGAAGGTTTTTCCCCCCCTCAGCTTCCCCAAAATTGAATAAAATTTACAACAGATGCTTCAGATAAGAAGTCTACCCCTTTGGTATCACATCTGAACTCCTACCTTTGTTTTAAGCAGCTGAGATTTACTCTGAAAGACGTTAGTATTCACGTCATTTTCTCTGCAACTGTTTTCAGCCACTGCAGTATCCATAATGCTGCTTCCACAAGTCTGTGTGTTGTAACCACTGTCCACCTGAAATCAAGAAAGCAGGGCCTTTAAAGTGTGCTGTAATGTAATGCCAATAAACCCCTCAGATGCTCCTACTTGATATGGCTTGTATTTCATTAACAGAAATTAATCTAACAAACCAAATCCCATCAGTTGGTAACAACAGCAAATCATAAACTGGTCTGTCACAATTAGATGGATTAAGTTAAATTTATTACTGTACAGTCACACAAAAGTAATCTGTAAACGCTATGCTAACTTCTCTGAGAAAGGAAAAAGGGGATGGAGATGGAAGAAATATGTCGCAATGCCATCTGCATACCACATGCAATATGAGAAATATAGACCATTACTTCCAGAGCGCATACATATTCAAGTTACTATGGTGAGCTCAGTTTTACAGAGATGCAAAACAAAGATTGTTGTTTTTACCTGAATACTACTGTTGTCACAAGGATTCGCGCTGCTTTCTGCAAGAGGTGACATGCACATGCGAGAGTTTTCAATACTGAAAGTAATCCCTGTCATAAAGCTGGTCATTGGCGCATTGCCATTGCCAACCGTTTCTTTTATCCAAGTGTTCTCCTCGGACACTTCAGCTGCATCAGCCATATCTACAGTATTATTTTCCTTTGAGCCTTCTATGTCCTGAAACAATGGCAACCTTTGATGACAAGCTTCTGAGTGATCAGGTGCAATAGACACAGTTGCTACCACAAGATGTGTACCACATGCAAAAGCATCACCGTCTTGCTGACATAAGTTTATTCTGCTATCCATTTCCGGGAATTGAGTTTCTGCTGGAGACACGTTTTCCTTGTCTTCCTCGCCTTCACCATGATCCTCAATTGCAATTGGTATTCTGATGACAGAAGTCTGATACTGGGCAGTTCCTCTATATGCTCCAAGCCTCATAGGAGAACAATTTTTAATTGGAGAACAGCCATCTATATAAGGACTTCTTGTACTTGGGGATGTCATTCTATTTGAGGATGAAGGAATATCTGGAGAACAAAATGTAAATTTTCTTTGGTCTGTAAAAAAATAAAGTTATTCTATCAGAGATCAGGTGGAGTTAAAAGTTATCATCCTCAAAGCCCTACAGTCCTTTGAATAATTATAAGTAGCATTTCACAAACCACTGTCTCCCAGCTCCAAGCCTTCTTAAAAAGGCAACCAAATAACCCAAACCAAAAAACCCAAACAAAAACCACCACATAAAATGCCACCCCAAAACTCCAAACAAAAACCAAAACAAAAACATATGAAAAATACTTAAAATCCTAAACCAAACCACCAGCACACTTACACCATCATGGGAAAGGCAAGGTTTTATCTCATTTTTACCACCAAATTTGTTTCCTATGACACGGTTTGCTGCATTGAAGATCTTGCACTTTGAAGTGTCAGTTCCATAGGTGTTCAAAGGAACATGTGTAAAGGTTGGTTCTGTGGACTTTTCCAAACATATCACTATACATATTCTATAGTTATTTTAAAAAAATCTGGGGCAGCAATGAAGTTTTAAACAAAATCAAAGATGTGAAAAAACACCTATGCAATCTCCACATATGCTGGTCTTGAAATACAACAAGGCTCTCTAAAGTTTTACCAGGCAATGGATGAAATGTGAAACACTGACACGGCCTAGAGCAATGAGGATGGCAAATGTTTGTGATTTCTTCACTTGTAGATTTCACAAAAAAATCCTCAGATTCACATTATTTGAAAACTCGAGCTAAACATTCTTTGTCCAATTAAATTCACAGTATCACAGT
>WBNM01026935.1:0-67635 GCA_013399055.1 Ramphastos sulfuratus
GCTGGGTTAGTGGTTGGACTTAATGCTCTGAAAGCTCTCTTCCAACCAAAACAATTCCATGACTGTCTGATATATCTCCTGCCTGCTTCCCACCCCAAGGGGCTTCACAGGAGCTGCTGCTCCATGTGCTGTTCCCTGGAGCTGTTTCTCTGAAGCTGTTCCCTGGGCTGTCAGCAGAACAAAGTGTGTTGGACGTCCCGTTCCTGTTCCTTCCCCTCCGTTCAGCTCCCACCCCAGCCACAGAATCACAAAGAACTTGAAATCCCTGGGTGAGCCCAGGGGAGGATTGCAAAACCTGAGCTCACAAATGGAGCAGGATCGGGGAGGGTGTGGGAAGCAGTGCCAGCATTCCCAGGAGTCCTTCCCTGGCAGGCAGTGGAGCAGAGGACTTGCAGAAGCTGCAGCTTCCTGCTGGACATCCTAGCCCAGGACACAGGAGAACCCCCAAAGCCTCAATGCCAGGTGAAGGCTACAAGGATTTTGGTGTAAGTCTTTGGAGGGATTTCTCTTGGCTCTGCTGGGCTCATGGTTGCACTTGCTGATCTTTAAAGATCTTCTCCAACCAAAACAATTCTATGGAGGACATTTAACAACCAAAATGATTCTGGAAACGTGTGGATATGGCATTCAGGGACATGGTTTAATGGCTGTGGTGGTGTTGGGTAGATGGTTGGACTTGGTGATCTTAGAGGGCTTTTCCAACTCAAACAGTTCTCAGCTTTAGTGCTGACTCTGTGTGTTGGTTGGTTGAACTACTCAGTGTGTTTCATTCTGATGGGTGACTGCTTCTCCCTACTCAGGCCTTTAAAAGCTGCTTCTGTTTCCTCTCCTATTTCAGCTTTACCCTGTGTAGCACCTTGAAACTCAGGGAGGAGCCAGGTGGCTGAGAGAAGTGAAAAGATGGTGGTGTGCTGAGCTCTGCTTTGGAAGGAAGGAAAGTGCAGAGGGAGGGTTTGGGCTTCACCTGGCATGAAACAGACTCTCTAAAGACTCATCTCCCAAATGTCCCTGGAGCTTTGCCCAAGCCCCAGACCTGTATCTGGGTGCACAGACTCCAGCAATAATCGCTTTGGGTGTGCTATGAGGCAGCCTCTAATTACCTCCTGGGTAGAAGTCACCATAGCCTGGAAGGTGCTGATAAGTGAAAGAAATGATGAAAGCCTGGCATGGTGTCAGCGTCCAGAAGGAGCTTTTCTGCATGCTGAGGTGCCACTGGGCTGGGCTGTGGTGCCAGCTGCCCTGACTGTGCCACGCTGAGGTAGCCAGGTGGAGGTTGGTCTCTTCTCCCAGGCACCCAGTGACAGAACAAGGGGACACAGCCTCAAGCTGCACCAGGGCAGGTTCAGGCTGGATGTTAGGGAGAAGTTCTTCACAGCAAGAGTGATTGGCATTGGAATGGGCTGCCCGGAGAAGTGGTGGAGCCACCGTCCCTGGAGGTGTTTAAAAGGTGACTGAATGAGGCACTTAGTGGCAGGGTTTAGTTAATCAGAAGGTGTCAGGTGATAGGTTGGACTTGATGATCTCAGAGCTCTTCTCCAGCCTGGTTAATTCTGTGATTCCGTGGCTCTGGCTGCCCTGACCATGCTGTGTTTCTCTTGCAGATGCCCGCCAGGTTGAGCAGTTGGTAGCCGAGAGCTGAAGCGCGGTCGCCAGCCTGTGCGGCGCAGAGCAGGATGCGGGTCACCATGAGGAGGGTGCTGCTGGTGGTGGGCTCAGTGGTTGCCCTGATGGTGACTCTGCACCTGGGCCAGCAGGTCCTGGAGTGCCAGCAGGTCCTGAACGAGCGGAGGCACAGGCTGATGAGACCCGAGAACGAGGAGCTGGTCATGCTGGACTCCAACCGCGTCGAGTACCGCTACAGCAAGGAGATGCCCCTGATCTTCATCGGGGGGGTCCCGCGCAGCGGCACGACGCTGATGAGGGCCATGCTGGACGCCCACCCTGAGGTGCGCTGCGGGGAGGAGACCCGCATCATCCCCCGCGTGCTGGCCATGCGGCAGGCCTGGTCCAAGTCCGGGCGCGAGAAGATGCGGCTGGACGAAGCCGGCGTGACTGACCAAGTGCTGGACGCCGCCATGCAGGCCTTCATCCTGGAGGTGATCGCCAAGCACGGCGAGCCGGCCAGGTACCTGTGCAACAAGGACCCCTTCACGCTCAAGTCCTCCGTCTACCTGTCCAGGCTGTTCCCTAATTCCAAGTTCCTGCTGATGGTGCGGGACGGCCGCGCCTCCGTCCACTCCATGATCACGCGCAAGGTGACCATCGCGGGCTTCGATCTCAGCAGCTACCGCGACTGCCTGACCAAGTGGAACAAAGCCATCGAGGTGATGTACTCCCAGTGCCTGGAGGTCGGCAGGTCCCGCTGCTTGCCCGTCTACTATGAGCAGCTGGTGCTGCACCCTGAGCAGTCCATGCATGCCATCATGAAGTTCCTGGGCATCTCCTGGAGCGAGGCCGTGCTGCACCACGAGGAGCTGATAGGGAAGCCCGGCGGGGTGTCGCTCTCCAAGTGAGTGTCTCGGCTTTCAGGGAGCTTTGGCCTCAGGTCGAGGCTAAAACTAGGGGCGAAGGCACATCCAGATGTGTCTGGCTGTCTGGGATCAGGTGGTAGGGTGAGAGGAAGTGGCCTGGAATTGTGCCAGGGGAGGGGTTAGGTTGGAGATGAGGAAACATTTCTTTGCTGCAGGAGTGGTCAGGGATTGGAAGAGGCTGCTCAGGGAGGTGGCAGAGAATCATAGAATAGAATAGAAATAGAAATTAGAATAGAATAGAATAGAATAGAATAGAATAGAATAGGAAGTAGACTAGAATAGGGTAGAATACAATAGGAGTAGAATAGGAATAGAATAGAATAGGAGTAGAATAGAATAGCATAGCATAGAATAGGAGTAGAATTGGAGTAGAATAGGAATAGAATAGANCCCCCAGAGCCTCCTCCTCTCCAGACTGAACACCTCCAGCTCCCTCAGCCTTTCTTCATAGCAGAGCTGCTCCAACCCTCTTGATTTTTTTCATGGAGTCACCATCCTTGGAGGTGGTCAAGAAATGTGTGGCCAAGGCACTTGGGGACATGGTTCAGTAGCCATGTGGTGTTAGGCTGATGACTTGAACTCAGTGATCTTTTGAGGGCTTTTCCAACCCAAACAATTCTGAGATTCTGTGGTTTTTCAGAGGCAGAGGTGGCAGCACATCCAGGTTTGCTGCAGCAGGTTTAGTGTTGCTAAGAAGATGGTTTGAGCACCTACAATCTGTTGATCCCCACTCAGCAGCCTGTCAGGCAAGGATTTCAGGAGCAGGTGGCTGCTTTGTTCATCTCTCCTGACAGTGCAGAAATGATTCTGGGCTCTGATTTGAAAAGAACTGCTTGCTCTCAAACAGGAGCTCTTTAATGCTTATTTTCTCCACCCATCCTCAGACACCTCCTTGTTTTGCTGTTCATGGGTGGCTTTCAGTGGTGAGCAGCAATTCTTGCCAGGTTTGGTGCTGGTATTGCAGAATAAAAGCCATACCTGCCTGATGAGACACACCCCAGCACTCCCTCCTTGCTGGCTGGCTCTGGGAGCTTGCCTGCTCCCAGCTTCTTCTCCTCTTCATTGCTCTTTATGCCCTAAATGGAGGCTTTAGGCTGGCTTAGCAAAGTTTCAGCAGTGGTGGAAGGGAACCAGACAAGCAGGATTGGCATGAATGTTTGTGTCCAGGTGGTGAGGGCAGCTGTGGACATGCAGCTGCTCCATCTCTCCAAGGACATCTCCAGAGATGGGGGATTCAACCTACCCCCCTGGGGTGCCTGTCCCATTCTTTGAAAACCCAGAACTGGCTTCTCAAAGATGGTTGAGACCCCATCCCATTCAAGGTCAAACCTGATGGTGCCCTGGAAAGCCTGCTCTAGTTGGAGGTCATAGAATCATAGAATGGTAAGGTTGGAAGGGACCTCAAGGATCATCTAGTTCCAACCCCCTGCCATAGGCAGGGACACCTCCCACTAGTACAGGTCATTCAAGGCCTCGTCCAACCTGGCCTTGAATACCTCCAGGGAGGGAGCAGCCACAACCTCCCTGGGCAACCTGTGCCAGTGTCTCACTACCCTCACTGCAAACAACTTCCTCCTAACATCCACTTTCAATCTTCCCTCTGCCAGTTCAAACCCATTGCCCCTTGTCCTGTTACTGCAAGACCTTGTCAATAGTCCCTCCCCAGCCTTCCTGTAGGCCCCTTTCAGATACTGGAAAGCTAATATAAGGTCTCCTGGAAGCCTTCTCTTCTCCAGGCTGCAGAGCCTCAACTCTCTCAGCCTGTCCTCATAGCAGAGCTGCTGCAGCCCTCTGAGCATCTTCATGGCCTCCTCTGGACCTGCTCCAACAGTTCCATGTCCTTCCCATGCTGGAGGCTCCAGAACTGTACAGAGAACTCCGGGTGGGGTCTGAGGAGAGCAGAGTGTCCCTGCTGACTGCAGGGGGGTTGGACAAGATGACCTTTGAGGGTCCCTTCCAACCTGACACATTCTGTGATCTGTGAACCTTTTCAGTGAAGCTTCTTCCAATGTCCAACCTGAACCTCCCCTGGGGATTAGGTAGAGAAATGTGAGGTGGCAACGGACCTGGCTGGAAGCTGTCCTCTGGATGAAATCCAATGTTTGTCTCTTGGTTTGTTTCTTTCTTTTCTTCTTTCCCCCACCAGGATAGAAAGATCAACAGACCAGGTCATCAAGCCAGTGAACATGGAGGCGTTATCCAAATGGATTGGGCACATCCCAGGGGATGTGCTGCAGGACATGGCCCACATCGCGCCGATGCTTGCCAGGCTGGGCTACGACCCCTATGCCAACCCCCCCAACTATGGGCACCCTGACCCTTTGGTTGTCAACAACACACACAGAGTGAGTGTGGCTGGGGGTCTGGGCAGCCACAGAGTGAGCAGGAAGCTCTGTGGCTCAGCTCAGAAAAGAGCAGCAGAGGAACAGTGGTCTCTGGAGAGCTGCCCAGTGGAGGACTTCTGGGGGGTGAAAAGCTGAACACGAGCCAGCCCTGTCCTGGGCTGATGCCCAGCAGCATGGGAAGCAGGGGCAGGGAGGGGATTCTGCCCCTCTGCTATGCTGGGGCCAGCTCTGGAGTCTTCAGCACAGCAGAGACAGGGACCTGCTGGAGTGGGGCTAGAGCAGGGCACAGCAATGCTGGCAGGGCTGGAAGGGCTCTGCTGCGAGGCCAGGCTGAGAGAATTTGGGTTGTTCAGCCTGGAGAAGAGGAGGCTCCAGGGAGACCTTCTGGTGGCCTTTCAGTGCTTTTAGTGGCTGAGCAGAAAGCTGGGGACAGATTTTAGAGCAGGGCCTGTGGTGACAGATCAAGGGGTGTGGGCTTAAACTAAAAGAGGGAGATTCAGAGTAGAAAGAAGGAAGGAATGTTTGACACTGCGGGGTGGTGAGAGCCTGGCCCAGGTTGCCCGGAGAGGTGGGAGCTGCCCCATCCCTGGAACTACTTCAGGTCAGGGTTTTGGGGGCTCTGAGCAACCTGCTCTAGTTGCAGATGTCCCTGCTGACTGCAGGGGGGGTGAACTTTAGAGGGATGAGCTTTAGAGGTCCCTTCCCACCCAAACCAGTCTGTGGTTCTCCTTTCAGGAGACAAGGACAGACAGGCAGTTACACCAAGCTGATGCCAAACCAGCTGTGTGTGGCACATTGAGTCTGGCGTGGCTCAGACAGACCATTTTGTGGTGGTGCTTTGTTTTCTTCTGCTGTGGCAGATACTGACCTGTCCCTCCCTCTCCAGCCCTGCTCTGAACCCAGGCGTGGGAGTTGCTGATGTGAGCTGATGTTATCTCCGGCCCCAGACACCAGCCTGGCCCCAGGAGACCATGCAGGCTGTGCTGTGTCCCTGAGTTGCTCACCAGCCACTCCCAGTGTCCCGCAGGGAACGCGAGTGGAGGCTCAAAACAGATTTAGGCAACACCAGAAGAGTTTCTTTTTTTGTTTTTTGGGGTTTTTTTTGGAGTATTGACTCATAACTCTGGAGCAGAACTGGGAGGAAGAAGCTGCAGAGCCACAGGCAGCAGCTAAATGCAGAGAGATCTGCTTGTGCTTAATAGAATCACAGAATTGTTTTGGTTGGAAGAGACCTTTCAGCTCATCCAGTCCAACCATGAACCCAGCACTGCCAGGGCACCACTAAACTGTGGCCCTCAGCACCACATCTACACAGCTTTGAAATCTCTCCAGGGATGGGGACTCCACCCTGGGCAGCCTATTCCAATGTCTGACCACTCTTGCAGCAAAGAAATTGTTCCTCATGTCCAACCTAAATCTCACCCTGGGGCAACTTGAGGCCATTTCCTCTTGTCCTATCAGTTGTTCCTAGGGACAAGAAAACAACCTCCACCTGCCTCCAAGAACATTTCAGGGAGTTGTAGAGCCAGAAGCTCTCCCCTCAGCCTCTCTTTCTCCATAGAATCACAGCATCAGTCAGGGTTGGAAGGGACCACGAGGATCATCCAGTTCCAACCCCCCTGCCATGCCCAGGGACACCTCACACTAGATCAGGGCGTCCAGAGCCTCATCCAGCCTGGCCTTAAACACCTCCAGGGATGAGGCTTCCACCACCTTCCTGGGCAACCCTTTCCAGGATCTCACCACCCTCATGGTGAAGAACTTCTTCCTAACATTCAATCTGAATGAATCCAGTCTGAATCCATGCTGAAGACCCCAGTTCCCTCAGCTGCTGCTCCCCAGTCCTGTTCTCCAGACCCTTCACCAGCTTTGTTGCCCTTCTCTGGTAATGCTCCAGCCCCTCAATGTCCTCCTTGGAGTGAGGGGCCAAAAACTAAAGATTGGGGTTGAGCGGTTCCCCCCTAGCTTTGCACTTGCTCCCCATGAGGGTGCCCTGGGCAAGGTGTTCTCTGTCACACTGGTGGCAGCAGGAGAATGCCTGCAGGTGGGATTGGTCCCTGTGGGACTATATGCAGCTCATTTGCAGCCAGTGCTGGAAGGTTGGAAGAGCTTCCCCTGAGGTGATCCATACTGCAAGTCCTCCTGTCTCTCACAGCTCCTCCTTCTTCCCTGTGCTTGCTGAGAGCTGTTTCAGGACACAGGATTTGGGTGAACATCTGCCCCGGGCAGGGCTGGGAGCTCTGGGTTTCTAGTGTGGACCTTTCAGTACTTCTTGGGGTGGATTTGGAGAACTGGCACATGGTAAAGACCAAAACACTCCACTTCCAGGCTAAAAGGGGAAGTGAAGAATTGTTTGTGTCAGCTGCCTGCCCCAGCAGGATGCTGCTCCCAGTCAGGAAGGAGGGCCCCAGTAATAGCACCACGGTGGAGAATCAAACATCCATCAGCTGCTCCAGACATGCTAGGAGGCAGGACATGGTTACTGAGGTGGGTGAGGTGGACTTGCCACTAGCCCAGAAGGGTCACTGCAGTTTTCTCTTTTCCCATAGGTTTTAAAGGGGGATTATAAAACGCCAGCCAACTTGAAAGGTCACCTGCAGGTAAGGAAGAGTCTGATATCCTTTTGAGGGCTTTGCTGTCTTGGCTGAATCCTGGGTTCCTGGTCCTTTGCTCCCTCTGATGGGCATTTGCAGGCTGGGCAACCAACTGAGGGAATGTCCCTGCTCTCCTGCCCCAGTCCATGGGGATGTCCTGTGTCTCGTGCTCCTCAGACACTGCTTGTTCATCTCCTCCTGCTTGTATGAGTGAGGTCATGCAGCGGAGTTCTGTGACATTTGTGCTCTTACATCTCTTACTTTAAGACCTTTTTTTACCTTTCTCTTTGTTCCAGAACTCCTAAATATCTTGCTGTCCTTGGTCTTGTCTGCTGGCTGATTTAAGGGTTACAGATAGATCTTCTAGTTCTTGTGTTTGGGTGATTGTGTTCAGGTGGCCAAAAAGAGACTGTGGAGCTTCCTCCATGAAGGGAAGTCCTTGAAAATGATAACCAACCACTGTTTGTAAGGCAGAGCAGGCCAACAGCCACTGCACAGACAGGCTGGAGGAGAAAGGGACTTCTTGACTCTCCAGAGTGCTGCCTGCAGCAGTAGATAACACTGTAGAATCACACTGGTTTTGGTGGGAAGGGACCTTTTAAGGTCATCTGGTCCAACCCCCTGCAGTCAGCAGGGACATCTGCAACTAGAGCAAGTTGCTCTGAGCTCCAAACAACCTGACCTGCAATGGTGCCAGGGATGGGACATCTCCCACCTCTGGGCAACCTGGGCCAGGCTCTCATCACCCTCAAACATTTCTTCCTTATCTCCACTCTGAATCTCCCACCCTTTGTCCTGTCACCACAGGCCCTACTCAAAATCTGTCCCCAGCTTTCTTCTCAGCCCCTTTAAGCACCAAAAGGTCATTGGTGTTTCAGAAGTGCCAGGTTTTACCTGGCCAACATGTGTCCTCCTCAAGACAAGAGGGATTGAGCTGCATCACCACTGTTGGGCAAGAAGGTGCAAAGCCCAGTCCCAGACTGGGAGGGCTGTTGGTGAAGCAGGTGTGTGGTGCCTTTCACTGTCCCTGGTGATTCCCAGGTGGCCTCCCACAGTGGGTGAACAGCAGCAAAGCAGGAGGCTGCAGCCTGCTGGCTCTCTGCTCTCTTGCTGCTTTCTGTCCCCTCAACATTTCCTTTCCTTGCTGCTGGGGGTGCTTTGGGTGGCAGGTGGTGGCTTCAAGCTGACCCTTCTGTTTCTGGGTTCTTTTAGGTGACTCAGAACACATCATCTTCTCACTAAGAAAATTAATGATTTCCAGGTAAGACCTTGTGCTTGCTTTGGAGGCTTTGGCAAATCTCTCTGCTTTTGCTCCAGGGGTAGCATTTTGCTTGTGTGATTTGTGTGTCTGGATTAGCCAGACTGCTCCAGGCACACTCCTTACACCCATGATCACCCTCACAGCTGCTTTGGGCTTTCAGAACATTACAGTTCTGTGAGATGATTTTGTCAGAAATTATTTCTTTTTTTTTCTCCTGAGCTCTGGAAATGGGATTATTTCAGCAGAATCTAAATCAGCCACTTGGGAGAGTTCTTACTGACTGTCCCTGTGGTGACAAGCATTGAAAAAGGGGATGTGGGAACATGTGGATGAGCTGAGCTGCTCCCCCAGCTGCTTTCCAGGACATGCCCTGGTCCTGTGGAAGATAAAGCAGCTGCAGCTGTTGTCAATTAGGGGAAACAAAGCTGCTGCTACCCAGGGTTTTCTGCTCCAGATACAGCTGTTGGGATGCTTTTCTGTCTCTTTTTAGACATAGCTAAACCATAAAATGTCATTTTTCACACTAAACCCAACCCTTCCAAAACTAGTTTCTATGCAAAAGCAGTCAGTTGTGCTAAAGGAAAACATCAGGAGCACTGAATGACTGAATGCAACTAGCAGATGTGTGCCCATCATAGAATCATAGAATGGTAAGGTTGGAAGGGACCTCAAGGATCAGCCAGTTCCAACCCCCTGCCATAGGCAGGGACACCTCCCACTAGTACAGGTCACTCAAGGCCTCCTCCAACCTGGCCTTGAACACCTCCAGGGAGGGAGCAGCCACAACCTCCCTGGGCAACCTGTGCCAGTGTCTCACCACCCTCACTGCAAACAACTTCCTCCTAACATCCAGTCTAAATCTCCCCTCTGCCAGTTCAGACCCATTGCCCCTTGTCCTGTCATTACAAGACCTTGTCAATAGTCCCTCCCCAGCCTTCCTGTAGGCTCCCTTCAAGGCTACTATAAGGTCTCCTGGAACATCCAGTCTAAATCTCCCCTCTGCCAGTTTAAACCCATTGCCCCATGTCCTGTCACTGCAAGACATTGTCAGTAGTCCCTCCCCAGCCTTCCTGTAGCCCCCTTCAGATACTGGAAGGCTACCCTAAGGTCTCCTGGAAGCCTTCTCCGGGCTGCAGACCCCCAACTCTTATAGCCTGTCCTCATAGGAGAGCTGCTTTATCACCCTAGAGCTGCTTAACTTTTTAACTATTTTTTTTTTGCCGGGGGGGTGGCTGCTTTAGAACCATTAGATGGGCAGGTTGCTGTGCTGCTTTAGAACCATTAGATGGGCAGGTTGCTGTGCTGCTTTAGAACCATTAGATGGGGAGGTAGCTGTGCCGATGTGACCAGACCCTGACTCCTCAGCCTGTTTTTTTTTTTTTCTCTTCCCGAATGCTGCAAATAGCCCTTTTGTTGCCCAACAAAGAAGAGTTTGCAACAGCACCAGTGGAAATCGGTTATCCAAGCATATTGCTTGCTAATACTATTGCCAAAATGACTGCTCTACGAGGAATGTATTTGCATTTATTTGCAAAGGCCAAACGTTTCACACCTTGGGACACCCCCGGCCCTCCGTTGGGGGTGGTGGTGGGGGGGGATAGCAGCTGCCGAAATCTGCTCTCCGCGGGGTGGTGAGGCGAGGCTTTAGTACACCGTGGCCTGAGGACTCGTTAAATGGCGTGTGAAGGACTCGTGTTTCCGTGTTTCCTAATGCTGCTCTCATGTCCCGGCTCACACTTCGGTGTCCTGGCCTGGGGAGCTTTTGTCGTGCGAGTGATTCCCCCACACACCTCCCCCGCCCCGCGCCGCCATTCCCTTCCTCCCCCAACCCCTTCACCGTGACTTACAGAGGCTATTGCAGAGTTAATATATGAGCCCACCCCCGCCTCCTTCCCCTCTGGCACACCATTAAAGTGTTGGTTTAATAACCTCGCCTCTGTCCTCGCTCTCCGTGCCGGGAGGGCGCTACTCAGCGCCTCAATTTCTGCAGGCCGCGGTCCGCCAGGCCCGGGTGAGGCGCTCGCTGCCTGTCTTCTGCTCTGGGGCTGGCGCCGGAAGTGCGTCACCGGAAATGCCGCCTTCAGTTCCGGGTGGCGCCGGTGCAGTGGGGGCCGGCCGGAGTAATAGGCCCAGGCCCGGGCCGGCACTGGGTGGTTGGACGTAATCCGTCTGTGGGCCTTGGGGTGCCCGCAGGCGCCATGTCGATGTCGCACTTATACGGTACGGACGGGGAAGATGGGGTGGAGATGGAGAGCTTCGAGGTGTCGGACTGGGACCTGCAGAACGAGTTCAACCCCCACCGGCAGCGACACCGGCAGACCAAGGAGGAGGCCACTTACGGCGTGTGGGCCGAGCGCGACTCGGATGAGGAGCGGCCCAGCTTCGGCGGAAAGCGGTACGGCGCAGGGGCGGCCTGGGCAGAGCCGGTCCCTCCAGGCCCCGGATGTGGCCCGCTGGGTGGGAAGGGGCGGCCTGGGCAGAGCCAGTCCCTCCAGGCCCCGGTTGTGGCTGCCGGGGAAGGGGCGGCCTGGGCAGAGCCGGTTCCTCCAGGCCCCGGATGTGGCCCGCTGGGTGGGAAGGGGCGGCCTGGGCAGAGCCAGTCCCTCCAGGCCCCGGTTGTGGCTGCCGGGGAAGGGGCGGCCTGGGCAGAGCCGGTCCCTCCAGGCCCCGGTTGTGGCCCGCGGGGTGGGAAGGGGCGGCCTGGGCAGAGCCGGTCCCTTCAGGCCCCGGTTGTGGCCCGCGGGGTGGGTTTGAGGAGCTGCCTGGGTGGGGCTGGGGTGGCTGCTTCGGTTCGCAGAGCTTTTCAGGCTGTAAGTACTGTCCAGAGCAGCACAGCCTAGGATAAGGGCTGCCCATGGTGTGAACAGTGGGGACTTTGCCTTTCCTAGCTTCCCAGGGGGGAAAGAATGGTTCATTCCTGTCAAAAACAGTGATAGTGTATGTCAAACTTAAATACTTGTAAGTCTAAAGGTCTGGTAGTCCCCAGGCTTCTGTAGGAGTGCTGCTCCACTGGAACAGAATTCCCTCACAGGTCTCCTTTTGGTGTAGCTCCAGAGATTACTCTGCCCCTGTGAACTTCATCAGTGCTGGGCTGAAGAAGTCAGCAGCTGAGGACTTGTCAGAAGAAGACTCTGATGAAGATGAGAAGCCTGTTAAGCAGGAGGAAATCCCTAAGGAGTTTGTACCAAAGAAGCTGAAAACAGTGAGTTATCCAGGAAGTTCTCCTGGAATAATGGATTTATGAAACCTGGGCTGTAGGCAAAGGTGCTGGAAAATAATAGAGTTGTTATCAAAGACACTATAACAGTAATGGAGCACTAGAAAAAAGGAGAAATAGTTAAAACCAAAAGACCAGATGTGATGATGTGCAGTTAAGGGAGCTGTTTTCTCTGGTTTTTTTTTTTTTTTACTGTTCTGGTCTATCATTGTGTGCTCTTAGGCATATCAGACCTTTTGAGCCTCTTTTATCTTCCTTAATATTCCCTTTGGTCAATAGAGGTTAAAATAAAAGCATGGCCCTACTGTATCTGCCTTTCTTGGGGTAAGGCAAAATTCAGAGATGTCTGATTTTATGCTCACAGAGCAGAATGAGAAATCTAAGCTTGTTATGGGTTAAAAATTGAACTTATTTTTAGTTACCAAACATAGAAAGAATGAGGAAGCAGCTTCAGCTAAACTTAGTGGTAGAGTCTAATGGAGAATCATAGAATCCCAGCATGGNTTAGTTTCCTTCTTTCTTGAACTGGGGACCCCAGAACTGGACCTAGTATTCCAAAAGTGGCCTTACTGGGGCAGAGTAGAGGTGGAGGAAAACCTCCCTTGACCTGCTGACCACACTC
This sequence comes from Ramphastos sulfuratus, assembly GCA_013399055.1. NCBI lineage: Eukaryota > Metazoa > Chordata > Aves > Piciformes > Ramphastidae > Ramphastos > Ramphastos sulfuratus. The sequence goes on from WBNM01026935.1 coordinate 12,571, forward strand.
TAATACCCATGAAGTTGTCAGCCTAAGCTTGTCAGGACTTTCCTTTTCCATCCTAGGAATTTCAGGAAACTTAGGTGGATGCACAAATCCTGATGTGGTGAGCTGGGCAGAGTGGTGACAACTGAATCTCATCTAGGAAGAACCTTCTTTTTGGGTGAAACTATTCAAAGCTTGGTTGTTCTAATGCCTTAAGGTCGTTGGGGGGGGTTTTGTTTTTGTCTTACCAGGGTGGGAATTTCAAGCCCAGTCAGAAAGGCTTTGTAGGGGGAAACAAATCTTTCGTGGATTTTGGCAGCTGGGAGAGACACACCAAAGGAATTGGGCAGAAGCTTCTGCAGAAGATGGGTTATGTCCCAGGAAGAGGTCTTGGGAAGAATGCTCAAGGTACAGTGTTCATATGTCTGGTCATTTCCTGGTAACTACTCATTTGGAGATTGAGTTCTTCAAAGAATTGCCATCTCCAGGTGGCTTAGACCTTCTTTCTTTTCTTGCACCTCTTTCAAGTCCCATGGTTCCTGATGATATCATTGACTTGTGTTTTAAGTTAAAATAGGCCAGGTTTATGCTCTTGTTATTGTGCAAGAGCAGCAGCAGAAGAAAGGATGGAGGTAAAATGCAAAAAGTAGTCAGCTCAGAGAAGAGAAGCTGTTGTTTATGTGATAGAATCATCAAGCAGTGAAAGGCAGGTGTTCATAATGCTCTGCTTTACTTTTTTGGTGTGTGCTGCACTCAATGATTTTATAGCCCTGAAGTAATGACTGAGCAGGTAGAAGAGGCCATAGTGATAGAGGCAGGATACCAGGCTGGGTGTTTGTGCTGATTTGAGAACTGCAGGAAAAGCCCTCCCTGTTCCCTCTCAGGAAACCAACTGCTCCTTCTCATCTCACTGTTGTCCTCTTAGGTATCATCAACCCCATTGAGGCCAAGCAGAGGAAAGGCAAAGGAGCTGTGGGGGCCTATGGATCAGAGAGAACCAGTCAGTCCCTGCAGGATTTCCCTGTGGTGGACTCAGAAGAAGAAGCTGAGGAGGTATTTGTGTGTTTCTGCTGTTTCCCTGCTGTGTTGTATGTACAGAATCCAGTTCTGGTGTCAGATTCTGGTATCTTCTGTGTCATAGGACTCTGGGCTTGCTGCAGATAAGAAGCTATAAAGATGCAGCACACTAAACACATTTCTCATGTCACTGTAATGTTCTTTGTTGTTTCTGCCTCACTCTGTTCCAGCAGTCTTGCTAGAAGCTCACCCTCAAAGAGCTTCACCTCCATGTAAATACTCTGGTTTTAATTTCAATTAAAAACTACACCCAAACCACTCAAACCCACCCAGAAAGGTGCTGTTGGTGTCATGAATCTGGTGGATGACAGCCCTGAGCCAGTTTCTTACTCATCTTTACCACTTTGGCAGTTACTTTACTCTGCAGCATTCTTTACTGATGGTTATTTTCCTGTAGAAAACAGGCAAATTTGGGGTGTGACAAAGAAGCAGCAACCATGGCTCCATTTCTTTTTTTTTTTTCTTTTTTTCCCCCTCCTTTGTTCAGGAATTTCAGAAGGAGCTCAGTCAGTGGAGGAAGGATCCAAATGGAGGCAAGAAAAAGCCCAAATACAGCTATAAAACAGTAGAAGAACTGAAAGCCAAGGGGAGGATCAACAAGAAGCTTTCAGCCCCTCAGAAGGAACTGTCTCAGGTCAAGGTGAGGTTGATAAGCCCAGAGGTGGCTTCTCTGGGTAGCAGTTTGGTGGCTTTGGTGTGGTGTAGCCATTGGGCATCCTTATCAGAGGCCTCTCTGCACTTCAGACTCAGGGATCAAGACTCAGAATAGAGGCCTCAGACTCATCACTGAATCATGCAATGGATCACTAAGTCACCTGGGGTGTTGGATTTAGTTTGAAACAAGTCCTTTGGCCTCAGAAAAGTGCAAATTAGCTTAAACTTGGGGTTTTTTTCCCTTTCAATTGCAAGTTAAATTGTTTCACCTTTGCCAGAGATGAAATGCTCATCCACTTGTGCCACCACAGTTGTCCTTACTGGGTTTGTACAACCAAACACATAGTTTGTGAACCATCTTCTTGCCTCCAAGGTAGAGGAAAGGAATTGTCTTGTGTGCATTTAATAAAATTACTCATCTAAAATTAACATGGCCTTAAAAAAGGGATAAAAATACCTAAATTTTGGTGCAGTGATGAATATTGCTGCTTGCCTCAGCATTGCTTGTAGAGTTACTCAGTGAAACTGAGATCAGAGGAGACTCTTCAGCTCTGATCTCAGGTTGAAGATTTGGAGTGAGTTGGACTTTTCTGGAGGCAGTCCCTAATCTCAGAACACCAGTGTGGGTTAGTAGGTAGCTGGAAATCTCCCATTTTTCCTTTTGGAGTCTGAAATGTCCTCCTTTTTGGAGCAGGAGGTGCAAGTTTGGTTTATTTTGGTGAGAGCTTTCTGTTCTTGCTCCTTGGAAGGTCATAGACATGACGGGTCGGGAGCAGAAGGTTTATTACAGCTACAGCCAGATCAGCCACAAGCACAACATCCCTGATGACAGCCCACAGCAGCCACTGGGCAAGGACTCCAAGCCCCAGGGCTTTGCCCTGCCAGAGCTGGAGCACAACCTGCAGCTCCTCATTGACATCACAGAGCAGGAGATCATCCAGAATGACCGGCAGCTGCAGTACGAGAGGGACATGGTGATCAACCTCAGCCACGAGATAGAGAAGATGTCTGAAGTCCTCTCTCACGAGGAAAAGGCCATCAGCAACCTCAGCAAGGTGCTGGAGATGGTGGAGGAGTGTGAGAGGAGGATGCAGCCTGGCTGTGAGAACCCTTTAACCCTGGCTGAGTGTGCAAAGATTTTTGAGACCCTTCAGGACAAGTACTACGAGGAGTACCGCATGTCTGACAGGGTGGATCTGGCAGTGGCCATTGTCTATCCCCTCATGAAAGACTACTTCAAGAACTGGGATCCCCTCAAGGTGGGTGTTACTTTGATTTACCTGCACTTGGTGCCTGAAGTAGTCTTTATTACCTTGACTGGCAGAGGGGAGATTTAGACTGGATGTTAGGAGGAAGCTCTTTGCCGGGAGGGTGATGAGACACTGGCACAGATTGCCCAGGGAGGTTGTGGCTGCTCCCTCCTTGGAGGTGTTCAAGACCAGGTTGGACAAGGCCTTGAGTGACCTGTACTAGTGGAAGGTGTCCCTGCCTATGGCAGGGGATTGGAACTAGATCATCCTTGAGGTCCCTTCCAACCTTACCATTCTATGACTTCCCTCAGCTTCTCATCCCAGATTCCCAGAGAGATAGAAAACAAACCCAAACCCCACTCTCAGACTTTGCTATGACTGAAGGCTACAAAGCTGTGAAGTTCTACAAAGAGACCAACAATGTGACAGCTTGAAAGGTTAAAATGAATCCTTTTCCTGGGTGTTGGGAAGAGAAAGTAGATGAAAGCTAAGTCTCATCCTTGCAGAAGCAGGAGAGGTCTGTCTGTCAGTTAGTCAGATACATGCTGCCTGTGCTTAATGCCAGATGAGAGGCTGAATTCTCTCTGTACCCCTGAAAAAGTTCAGATTCTCCTTTATACTCCCACTCTGGAGGAATGTTTAATCCATAAAGTGGGATCTTCCTCTTGTGCAGCTTTACTAGTCAGGGAATTATTTGGATTGGAAGAGACTCTTAATATCATTGAGCCCAACCTTCAACCCAACACCACCATGGCCATTGAACCAGGTCCCAAAGTGCCATGTCCACACACTGCTTGAACACCTCCAGGGGTGGTTGACTCCACCTCCCTAGGCAAAAATCACAGAACTTCAGAGGTTGGAAGAGACCTCCAAAGATCAAGCCCAACCTCCCTGCCAAGGCAGGATCCCTTAGGGTAGTTTGCTCAGGAATGCATCCAGGCGGATTTGGAAAGTCTCCAGAGAAGGAGACTCCACAACCTCTCTGGGCAGCCTGTTCCAGGGCTCTGTCACTCACTGTAAAGAAGTTTTCACCTCCTGTTGAGGTGAAACCTTCTCTGTTCCAGTTTGTAGCTCTTGTTCTTTGTCTTATTGCTGCTGACCAGTGAAAAGAGATTGGCCCCAGCCATTGACACCCACCCCTCAGATATTTACAGGCACTGATCAGATCTCCTCTCAGTCTTCCCTTCTCCAGACTAAACACCCCCAGGGCTCTCAGTCTCTCTCCATAGGGAAGATGCTCAAGTCCCCCAGTCATCCTCATGGCTCTCTGCTGGACTCTCTCCAGCAGGTCCCTGTCTCTGTTGAACTGGGGAGCCCAAAAACAATGGCTGCAAGCTCCCAGCCTGCATTTAGAGTGGGTGAGAAAGCTGTGGCTGAGCAGACCATCAGTGTGCCACCAGCCTGCTCCATCTGGAATCAAGGAAAAAGAGAAAAGCTTCTCCTGTGTTCTCATTTCCAGGACTGCAGCTATGGCACAGAGATCATTGCCAAGTGGAAGAGCCTGCTGGAGAATGATCAGCTCTTATCACATGGTGGGCAGGACCTCTCCACAGATGCTTTTCACAGGTGAGGAGCAAAACAGTTGTACTTTGTTGCAGCACCTTCCAGTGCTGGCTTCCTCAGGGGTGGAAAAGCCCAGACAGCAGCATGATTTCCAGCTGATTCTCTTGATGTCTCTGTTCCAATCCAGCTGTCAGCTCTGCAAATCTCAGTAGCTTTTAGATACCATTTCCACTGGGTTTATTGAGGCCTGGGGCTGTAACTTTAAGCTTCACTGTGATTTACCTGTCTCTTTCTTTCCAGACTGATGTGGGAAATCTGGATGCCATGTGTCAGGAATATTGTGGCACAGTGGCAGCCAAGGAACTGTGGAGCAATGGTAGATTTCTTGGATAGTTGGGTAAATGTGGTTCCTATCTGGATGCTGGAAAACATCCTGGATCAGCTTGTCTTCCCCAAGCTACAGAAGGAGGTGAGGTGAGAGGGCTGGGTTAGAATGAAGCCATGTTCTGAACCAGTACTTGAATTTCAGTCAAGGAGGACTTCTAAGAGAAAGGGTTTACAGCCTCTGCTGCTGCAGCCAGCAGTGTGACCAGATGGGCACAAAGTCACCAGAATCCTGGCCTGCATCAGAAATAGTGTGACCAACAGGAGCAGGGCAGGGACTGTCCCACTCTACTCAGCACTGCTGAGGCCACCTGTGAAATCCTGGGTTCAGCTTGGGGCCACTCACTCCAAGAAGGACATTGAGGTGCTGGAGCAGGTCCAGAGAATGGCAGTGAAGCTGATGAAGGGTCTGAAAAATAGGACTGGTGAGGAGTGGCTGAGGAAACTGGGATTGTTGAGTCTGCAGGAGAGGAAGCTGAGGGAAGACTTCATTGCTCTCTGCAGCTCCCTGAAAGGAGGTTGGAGGCAGGTGGGGGTTGTTCCTTGGCAGAAAAGACCAAGTGACAGGACAAGAGGGAATGGCTTCAAGTTGCACCAGGAAGATTTATGTTGGACATGTGGAACAATTTCATCACCAAAAAGGGTTGTCAAGGCCTGTCTCAGGCTGCCCAGGGCAATGGTGGAGTCCCCATCCCTGGAGGGCTTTCAGAGCCATGGACATGTGGTGCTGAGGGCCATGGCTTAGTGGTGCCCTGGCAGTGCTGAGCTGATGGTTGGTCTTGATGATCTTAAAGGTCTCTTCCAACTGAAACCATAACTGGTTATAGGGAGTTGGACTGTGGCTGCTCTTGCATCTGGCAAGACTTAGTGGACCTGTTTTGATCTTTTCCTGTGCTACCTGCAGGTTGAAAACTGGAATCCTTTGACAGACACAGTCCCAATCCATTCGTGGATCCACCCCTGGCTGCCCCTGATGCAGGCAAGACTGGAGCCCCTCTACTCCCCCATCAGAAACAAGCTGGCAAATGCCCTGCAGAAGTGGCACCCCAGTGACTCCTCTGCCAAGCTGATCCTGCAGCCCTGGAAGGATGTCTTCACACCAGGGTCCTGGGAGGCTTTCATGGTCAAGAACATTGTGCCTAAGCTAGGTGAGACAAGCCAAACCCTGGTGGATTTCTGCAGCCTGCTGGCAAGGCTCTCCTTTTCAGGGAGCTGCAGACAGCCATGAGGTCTGCCCTCAGCCTCCTCTTCTCCAGGCTGAACACCCTCAGTTTTCTCAGCTGCTCCTCACAAGCCCTGTCCTCCAGACCCTTCACCAGCTTTGTTGCCCTTCTCTGGGCCCACTCCAGCACCTCAGTGTCTTGGCTGGAGCTCACACTCAGGCATGCAAACTGGCTAAAAGGCTCAAAACAGTTTGAACCAACCAATCAAACATTTTGAGTGTCTCAATTCTGGCAACAAATTGTAACCAGCAGAAATTGAAATTGTTTGTTTTGTTTGGTTGGTTGGTTGTTTTTTTTTTTGGTGGCAGGGATCATAGATTCATAGAATGGGTTGGGTTGGAAGGGACCCCAAAGTTCATCTAGTTCCAACCCCCTGCCATGGGTAGGAACACTTCCCACTAGACCAGGTTGCTCAAGGCCTCATCCAGCATGGCACAATATGAGTGCTCCTCAGGTCAGGAATGTTCCTGAGTGCTTCTCACTTGAGGTTCCTAGTGGCAGATCAATAAAACTGGGGGTCAGGTTCTTGTCTAACTCTCCTTCCCTTTTTCCTAGGGCTGTGTTTGAATGAGCTCATCATAAACCCTCACCAGCAGCACATGGATGCCTTCTACTGGGTGATTGACTGGGAGGGGATGATTTCTGTCTCCAGTCTTGTTGGACTGCTGGAGAAACACTTCTTCCCAAAGTGGCTGCAGGTGAGAAGTGATGGGGGATGAGGGGATGGGACTCCTGCCCAGGAATGGCTGGTATGGTTGAGGTCAGGAGACCTAATAGCAGCCTTCCAGTACCTGAAGGATGGAGAGAGACTGGAGTGATAGGATGAGGGCTTCAGTGGATTCAAACTAGAGAAGAGCAGATTTAGATTGGATGTTAGGAACAAGTTCTGCACCATGAGGTGGGGAACACTGGAACAGCTTGCCCAGGGAGGTGGTTGGGGCCCCATCCTTGGAGAAATTTAAGGTAAGACTCAACAGGGCTCTGGGCAACCTATTCTGGTTGAGGATGCCCCTGCTGACTGCAGAGGAGGTTGGACTGGATGACCTTTGGCGGTCCCTTCCAACCCAGACTGTTTTGTGCTTTTATGAAGTACCTGGAGGTACTTCAGCTTTGGAAGTGCTAAAGGGGATGGTTTGCACTCAGAGCTCCAGCCCCAGGCACTTCTGAGGCTGTAACTGTCCTTTCTTTCACTGAAAGCTCTAAGTGACAAGAAGGACTCCCCTCCATACTTGACCCTGCCCTTGGGTTGCTCTCTCCTGCTTTGCAGGTGCTCTGCTCTTGGCTTAGTAACAGCCCCAATTATGAAGAGATCACCAAGTGGTACCTGGGTTGGAAGTCCATGTTCTCAGACCAAGTGTTGGCACATCCATCCATCAAGGACAAGTTCAATGAAGCTCTTGACATCATGAACAGGGCTGTCTCCTCCAGTGTTGGTGAGTGGCTTGTGGTGATGCCTCTGCTCCAGTGTTTCATTGCTGTGAGGGTGTATTTAGACAAAGCCCTGCTTGTGGTGAGGTGGCATCTCCAGTGAGCAGTGAATTCATAGAATCATAGAATGGTAAGGTTGGAAGGGACCTCAAGGATCATCTAGTTCCAACCCCCTGCCCTGGGCAGGGACACCTCCCACTAGTACAGGTCACTCAAGGCCTCGTCCAGCCTGGCCTTGAACACCTCCAGGGAGGGAAGCAGCTACAACCTCCCTGGGCAATCTGTGCCCAATAAGGTTAGAAAAGCCCTCTCAGATCATCAACCTGACCACCCCCCCTGGCCATCAAACCACATCCCTCAGCACCATGGCCACACATTCCTTGAACACCTCCAGGAACTGTGACTCCACCACCTCCCTGGGCAGCCTGTTCTGATACCTGCCCACTCTTGCAGCAAAGACAATTGTTCCTAGTCTCCAAGCTAACCCTGGTTTGCAGAGGTGCTGTCTCCCCACAGAGAGGACCTCCTTTTCACAGCCTTTCTCTCTCCAAGCAGGTGGCTACATGCAGCCAGGCGCTCGCGAGAACATCGCCTACCTGACGCACACGGAGCGCAGGAAGGATTTCCAGTACGAGGCCATGCAGGAGCGGCGAGAGGCTGAGAACATGGCCCAGCGTGGCATTGGCATGGCTGCCAGCTCTGTCCCCATGAACTTCAAGGACCTGATTCAGACCAAAGCAGAGGAGCACAACATTGTCTTCATGCCCGTGATCGGCAAGCGGCACGAGGGGAAGCAGCTCTACACCTTCGGGCGCATCGTCATCTACATCGACAGAGGGGTTGTGTTTGTGCAAGGGGAGAAGACCTGGGTGCCAACCTCTCTGCAGAGCCTCATTGACATGGCCAAGTGAGGGCCTTGCTCCAGACTCTGGTGACCATCTGACTGCTGATTTTAGCGTGAGTACAATAAAAATGGTGGATTTGTAAATAGCGACGCTCCAGATTATTTTTCCCTCAGAGGAGCTGTTCAGGAAGTGGCAGGAGATGAAATGGCAGCTCTGGAAGTGAGTGCTAAGGGAGGAATGAGTGATTCCAACACTGGGATCAGCACTAGTGTGGCCAGCAGGGATTGTACCCCTGTACTGGGCACTGGTAAAGCCACATCTTGAGTGCTGAGTTCAGTTTTGGGCCCCTTGGTTCAGGGATATTGAGGGGCTGGAGTGATTCCAGAGCAGGGTGACAAAGCTGAAGGGTCTGGAGAACAGGGCTGGTGAGGAGCAGCTAAGGGAACTGGGGGTGTTCAGCCTGGGGAAGAGGAGCCTGAGGGGAGACCTCATTGCTCTCTACAGCTCCCTGAAAGGAGGTTGAAGGCAGGTGGGGGTTGGTCTCTTCTCCCAAGGAACAAGAGACAGAACAAGAGGAAATGGCCTCAAGTTGCTCCACTGGAGATTTAGGTTGGACATGAGGAACAATTTCTTCCCCAAAAGAATTGTCAAGGCCTAGCCCAGGCTTCCTAGGGCAGTGGTGGAGTCCATGGGGGGGGTTCAAAGCCATGGAGATGTGGTGCTGAGGGCCATGGTTTAGTGGTGAGCTGGCAGTGCTGGGTTCATGGTTGGCCTGAAAAGTCTCTTCCAACCAAAACAATTCTATGAATTCCTCAATCCAGATCCCCAATCCCATTCCTTTCCCCACTGACTCCAGCCTAGGACTTCCCCAGTGTGGGCCCCCAGCATCAGTGGTGACAATGACAACATCAGGGGTTTGAGTTCCACATTGGTTTGTATCTATTTGTATTTGTTTAATAATTTTATTATTTCCATTAAAGCTGATGTAGATTTTTTTTCCTACCCCATCAGTCTCTCTTCCTTATTCCCTTTCTCTTCACTTTGGAAAGCAGAGGGGTTCATGGGGAACCTTAAGCACTCATCTGGTGGCCTGGCCAGCCCTGACAGGTGCCAGAGGAGCAGTTGTTGCAGTGCAGATGTTTCCACAGGCAGGTGCAGTTACATCTTTGCTGCAGCTGAGTCAAACCCAGTTCTACCTTTTATTAAATAACTCAGATAAAAAAATGTCCCAGTTCTTGGCTGCTGCTGCTTTTGATCCTGCCACCAGCTTGATCTCAGCTGTGCAGGAGCTGCCATGGAAGAAGACACAGCCCCAAGGTCCCCTCGTGCTGTAGAGAGGGGTCAGGACTCTGCTGCAATGGGGCTGCACTCAGGAGCTTTGTCCTCCCTCCTGATGATCTCCAGGTTGTCACAGTCCTCATATGTTGGCTCCTCCACAAAGTCCCAGATCTCAGGGGAGAGCTCCTGCAGCTTTTCCAAGGGAAACCAATGGATGGAGGTGTCATTAAAGGTGTCCAGGTACCGAGGGTGGGCAGGGAGTGCCACTTCCTCTGTCACCTTCAGCACCTAAAGAGCATTGGGAGAACAAGTTCAGCCTGTGAAGGGTAAGATGGTGTCAAGTCAAACCCTGTGTGCAGCATGATCCCAGCATGGTGGGGACTGGAAGGGACCTCGAGATCACCCAGTCCAAGCCTCCTGCTTAAGCAGGGGCCCCCACAGCAGCTTGCCCAGCATCACAATGCCCAGGTAGGTTTGGAAGCTCTGCAGAGAAGGAGACTGCACAGCTTCTCTGGGCAGCCTGCTCCAGGCCTCCAGCACCCTCACACCAAACAAGTTTCTCCTCTTGGGTTCCAGTTTGTGCCCATTGGCCCTTGTCCTGTCACTGAGCACCACTGACAAAGAATCTGGCCCCATCCTCTTGCCCCCCACAGGTCCTTTAGCTCTTGCTGAGCATTGCTCAGATCCCCTCTGGGGCTGCTGTTCTGCAGGCTCAACATCCCCAGGGCTCTCAGCCTTTCCTCCTCACAGAGCTGCTCCAGGCCCCTCAGCATCTTTGGGGCCTCCACTGGACTCTCTCCAGCAGTTCTCTCTCTCTTGAACTGGGGAGCCCAGAACTGGACCTGGTCCTCCACCTGCAGCCTCACTGGTACAGAGTAGAGGGGGAGAACCTCCCTTAATCTGCTGGCCACACTCTTCATGCCCTGCAGGAGACCATTTACCTTCTTGGCCATGAGGGCACATTGCTGGCTCATGGAAACTTGTCCACCAGCACTCCCAGGTCTTTCTCCAGAGCTGCTTCCTAGCAGGTCACCCCTCACCTGTACTGGTGCAGGAGGTGAGGAGGACCCTACACTTGCCCTGGTTGAATTTCATGAGGTTCCTCTCCCTCAACACAGCCTCAAAGGGTTTCTGCCACTCCCAGTTTGCTATCATCAGCAAATTGTTTCAGTGTCCACTTCATCCATGTTGCTGATGAAGATGTTGAACAAGGCTGGACTCAGCACTGACCCAAGAAGCTGCAGAAGGATCCTAAAGTGATTCATTTTTATACTGCAGCAGCCAGGACAAAAGCTTTTGTAATGAACCACCCTCTGCAACTCCTTTCTGGTGGAAAAGGTGCTGTGACCACACAACATTAAGAAATGAGCATCTCCTACCTTTTCTATGTAGGAATAATCTCTCCTCAAGATTCTGGGCAGCAACCTAGAAGAACGAGTCCCCAGTGTTAAGATGTGATGCTCTTGTGAGTTTAGACTACTCTTTTGGACAGGAAAGGTGAAAGCTTGAGGAGGGCAGATTTAGAGTGGGTATTGGGAAGAAATCCTTTCCAGTGAGGGTGGGGAGACACTAGCACAGGTTGCCCAAGGAGGTTGTGGATGCCTCCTCCCTGAAGGTGTTCAAGGCCAGGTTGGATGAGGCCTTGAGCAACCTGTTCTAGTGACAGGGGAGTTGAAACTTGATGACCTTTAAGGTCTGTTCTAACCCTCAGTTATTCTATGGATCTATACCACAGCAAGCTGAAAAAGAGCAGAGCATGGGAATCACTGTCAGGAGCAGCAGGACAAAAGGATGAAGGAAGGCAGGCAGGACGGGGAGGAGGGAGCTGCACACACCGTTCCTCGATGCCTCTGAAGCTGTTCCCGATGATCACCAGCTTGGGCAGGGCCCCCAGGGACCAGTTCCTCCACAGCAGGTTGTTGTACAAGGCATTCCCACAGTGCACCATGTAGAACAGCGTGGCTGAGCCCTCAACGTCGTGCTTGCCCTCCTGCAAACAGTGCCAGTGACACTGGGGGGCTGCCATTGTCCCCACCCTGTGCTTGCCCTCTTGCCCACCGTGAGCAAACGGTGCCCATTACATTGTGGGGCTGCCGTGGCCCCCACCTCTTGCACCTTAAACCAGCTGCTCCCATTACAACAGGGACTGCGTGCTGCCCCCCACCCCTCTCCTCCTCCTGCCCTGGCACCAATCGGTGCCCCCACCTGCAGTGCTTCCCCTCCTGCACCTTAAACCAACCGGTCCTGTTACAGCAGGGGTTGGTCGGTGCCCCCCACCCTCCTCTTGCCCCGCTTCCCGTTCCGGTGGAGGCTGGATGCGGTGTCCAACCCGGGGCTCCGGGATCCCCGCAGGGCTGGTCACTCAGGATGGGACCCCCGGGGGTGTCCCGGGTGGGAGGTGTCCATCCCCGCAGCCCTACTCACCTCGTTCTCCGGGAGCAGCCTCAGCCCCAGCTCTCCCAGCACCGCCGCCTCCTGCTTCGAGAACACGGGGTCGAACAGTGAGCACCGGGCCGGTGGCACCTGCGGGGAGAGCCGCAGCTATGAGCAGGAGGGGCCGAGGCACAGACACCACCCACCACTGCCGGTTCCGCCGCTCACCCCCAGCTCCTCCAGCAGCAGCAGCAGGAAGGCGAGCTGGTCCCGGGCGATGGGGCAGCCGCCGAACCGGCCCAGCCCGTAGCAGACGCAGCGGGCAGGTGGCTCCGCGCTGCCGCCCAACCGGGCCCGCACGGCTCCTGCGGGCACGGAGAAGAGAAGAGGCGTCAGGCGCGGGCAGGGTAGCAGGGACACACACACACACACGGTTCCGCTTCTCTCCGCTCCCCCGCCCCACACGCACCGGCGCTCGCCGCCCAGAAGCCGGAGCTCAGCAGATCGTCCCTGCGGGAAGAGCGCAGCGTCAGCGGGGCCCGGTGGGGACACGCACGGGGCCAGGGCAGGGACTCACCGAGCCTCTCGCAGCCTCCTCAGCACCGCTCCACCATCCTCCGCCACCTCGTCTGCCCTGCCCCGCCGCCGCCTCCTCCTCCGGCCAGCTGCCGCCATGTCCAGCGCGGTCCCGCTCGGCCACCGTAGCGCCGGCGGCCACGTGGTCGCTGTCACATGACCGGAAGCCGAGACAGCGGCGGGTTACAGCGGCGGGTTTCAGCGGCGGGACACGCACCCACCGACCCTTGATGGCCCGTCCCGCTCCTCCGGAGCCCAGCACAGCACCATGGTGAGCCCCTGTCGTCCGGATCGTGCCGCTGCCGCTCCCGCCTCCTTTCTCCCGGTTCTGACAGGGAAATCCTCCGTGTCCCTCCAGGTGGAGGCAGTACCGGATCGGGCAGCGCTTTCCAGGTGCCCTGCCAAGCTGGGCGCGGTACGCACAGCACTGGGCGGGCGGCATCAGGCGCTCGGCAGCAGTTTGGGCCCCAGCTGAGGAACGGTTCCAGGAGGGCTGGGAGTCAGTTTGAGTCTGAATTGGCCTTTTGTACTCCTTCAGCTTCACCTCCTGAGGCGCCCTTCGCTTCGGCTGCAGAAATCATAGAATGGTAAGGTTGGAAGGGACCTCAAGGATCATCCAGTTCCACCCGCCTGCCATAGGCAGGGACACCTCCCACTAGGACAGGTCACTCAAGGCCTTATCCAACCTGGCCTGGAAGACCTCCAGGGAGGGAGCAGCCACAACCTCCCTGGGCAACCTGTGCCAGTGTCTCACCACTCTCACTGCAAAGAGCTTCCTCCTAACATCCAGTTTCAATCTTCCCTCTGCCAGTTTAAACCCATTGCCCCTTGTCCTGTCATTGCAAGACCTTGGAATCATCTGCTCCTGCTGGAGAGCTCCTGTGTGCTACACTGCTAACCAGCTACTACTAGTTGCAAGGAGCTGTAACTAGTTGTAACTAGCTACTTAGTACTCAGAGGGCTGCAGCACCTCTGCTGTGAGGACAGGCTATGAGAGTTGGGGCTCTGCAGCCTGGAGAAGAGAAGGCTTCCAGGAGACCTTGGAGTGGCTTCCCAGTATCTGAAGAGCGCCTGCAGGAGGGCTGGGGAGGGACTATTGACAAGGTCTGGTAATGCCAGGACAAGGAGCAGTGGGTTTAAAGTGGCAGAGGGGAGATTGAAACTGGATGTTAGGAGGAAGTTGTTTGCAGTGAGGGTAATGAGACACTGGCACAGGTTGCCCAGGGAGGTTGTGGAGGCCAGGTTGGATGAGGCCTTGAGTGACCTGTTCTAGTGGGAGGTGTCCCTGCCTGAGCTTTGAGGTCCCTTCCAACCTAAACCATTCAATGATACTTACTATTAGGAGTAGGCAAGAAGTGTTTTTAAACCACCTTGAAACGAGGAGCTGAATACCACTATGCTGTAGGCATCATGGAGTCACTCAGGCTGAAGAAGACCTTTAAAGCCATCCCAGGAGTTCCTCCACCCTCTGCTTACTGTGCCTTCAGCTGAGGTAGAAGCAGCAGATTGTTGTAGCCATTTGCCCCCTGTGGTTAGTGCTTAATGAGGGTTATTTTGTGTGCTGAGAGGGAGAGAACATCTCACAAGTCTTTATCTCTTTCTTCAGGTCTTAGCTGCAGGCTTGGAGATTCTGAAACCCATAACATTGGTTAACTTTATTAGTGTGGGCCCCTTTTAGTGCTGCTTTCCTACCTTAAATCAGAGTGATTAGGGAACAGCCACATCTCTCTTTGTTTATACACCTTTTTATTGCCTTTTAATTAACTGAGAGGGAGAAGCTTTTCACCATTTCTGATGACTTCGGGTTGGTTTTTTTTTTTAGGTGGAATTACTTCTTCCTTTACGATGGCTCGAAGGTGAAGGAAGAAGGAGATCCCACAAGTGCTGGCATTTGTTATTTTTACCCTCCTCAGGTAATGTCTCTGCTTATTCTGGGGTGTATTAGAAGGGCTGTGGTTGGTAGGTTGAGAGAGGTTCTCCTGCCCCTCTGCTCTGCGCTGGTGAGGCTGCATCTGGAGTACTGTGTCCAATTCTGGGCCCTGCAGTTCAAGAGGGACATAGAACTGCTTGAGAGTGTCCAGTGCAGAGCCACAACTATGCTGAAGGGAATGGAATCTCTCTTGTGAGGAGAGCCTGAGGGAGCTGGGGCTGTGGTACTTGGAGAGGAGGAGCCTGAGAGGTGACCTTATCAATGTTTATCAATATATAAACGTGAGTGGCAGGAGGCTGGAGCCAGGCTCTGCTGGGTGATGCCCAATGACAGCACAAAGGGCAATGGTGGAAGCTGAGGGAGAGGAAGTTTCATGTAAACATGAGGAGGAATTTTTCCCTGTGAGGGTGACAGAAGACTGGAACAGGCTGCCCAGGGGTGTTGTGGAGTCTCCCTCTCTGGAGATATTCAGACCCCACCTGGATGTGTTGCTGTGTGATCTGGTGTAGGTGATCCTGCTTTGGCAGGGTGGTTGGACTGGATGAGCTTTTGGGGTCCCTTCCAGCCCCTGACATTCTGTGATTCTGCTGTGATTGTTTCAGTGCCTGCGTTGAGGCAGTGCTGATGGTTCTGGTTCAGGAGGAGCAGACAGGCTTCTGTGTGGAGCTCTGGATTGATTCCTCCTTCACAAAAGCCTTAAGGAAGCTCATGGAACTGGAGCCATCTGGGCTGATGCTCTGTGGACTTGTGCATTGAAGTTCTTGAGCTTCTGTGGCTGATCAAGGTGGTGTCCTCTGTTCCCTCACTCAGTAGAGGCCTCCAGCAGTGTCCAGGGCTGTTCTGATGATGTGACACACAGGGGATGAAAGTGTCCCCAGATGAAAAAGCAATCCAGTTGTATTTCCCCCCCCAAAATTCCCTCTGCTACAGTGTTTCAACAGGAAGAGAAACTTGTTTGGTGTGAGGGGGCTGAAGGCCTGCAGCAGGCTGCCCAGAGAGGTTGTGGAGTTTCCTTCTCTGCAGAGATTCCAAACCCACCTGCACATTGTGATGCGGGGCAAGCTGCTGTGGGTGCCCCTGCTTGAGCAGGGGGGTTGGACTGGATGATCTCCAGAGGTCCTTTCCCATTCCACCCTGCTGGAGTTCTGTGGCTCTGTGATTTGATGTAGACCTGAACTTCTGAGTAATTGTTATTTATACCTGAATCACAGAACTGCGTTGGTCGGTGGAGACCTCCAAGGTCATCAAGTCCAACCAAAAGCAGTAGTGGTTTTTTTTTTTTTTGTTTCCCAAGTCCTTCCAAGAGGAGGCAATTGAAGTCTTTCTTCCCTGCCTTCGTGGACAGACCCTTCCTGACCACCAGGAGCTGCTCTGTGGGCAGATGGCCGGCGTGGTGCGCTGCATAACCGAGATCTCAGGAGCTCCTCCCACCCTCGTTCGCCTGAGGAAGCTCAAGTTTGCTGTTGTGGTGAATGGAGACTACCTATGGGTGAGTTCCTGAGGTCTGGAGGCAGTCATAGAGTGAAAGCAGAGTCTGAACAGCTGTAGCAGACAAAGAGGACTTAGCTTTCTCCAGGGCGTGGGCTGCACACCTACAGCTGGAGTGAGACTTTGCAATGCACAACTTCTCATGGCAAGGTAGCATCAGTGTTGCTTTCCACAGCCCTGCAAGCCCTTGTGGTGGTCATTTCAGCTGTTCTGTGGAAGCATTCACTTGCCTTATCATGTGTGTCCACACCCAACCTGCTGTAGAATGGCAGAACCACAAACTGGTTTGGCTGGGAAGGGACCTTTCGAGCTCATCCAGTCCAACCCCTCTGCACTCAGCAGGAACATTTGCATCAAGAGCAGTTTGCTCAGAGCTCTAAACAACCTGATCTGGAGCGGTGCCAGAGGTAGGGCATCAAACCACCTCTCTGGGCAACCTGGGCCAGGATCTCATCACCCCTCAGTGTCAAACATTTCTTCCTTCTCTCCACTCTGAATCTCCCCATTGCAGTTCAAACCATCACCCCTTGTCCTCTCACCACAGGCCCTGCTCAGAAGTCTGTTGCCAGCACAGGTTGCCCAGAGAGGTGGTTGAGGTCCCATCCCTGGAGAGATCAAACTTGCTGAGGCTCTGAGCAGCCTGCTCTAGCTGCAAACATCCCTGCTGACTGCAGGGGGCTTGGACAAGATGACCTTTGAGGGTCTTTTCTAACCCAATGCATTCTGTGATCTGTGGTTTCTGATGTTCATTGAGCCTGTCTGTGCCAGGTCTCTCCTGTGGGTATTTTGAATTTCCTTTTAATCTGACTCGTGGATCTGGGAGACCTTTGAGTGCCACAGAGCTGCTCACACACCCTTGGGAATGATAAGAGCTATTCTCAGCTACTGTGCCTGGAGTTTGTCACTAAGCATCCTTCCATTCTGTGTTGAAGGTTCTGGGCTGTGCTGTTGAGCTCCCTGATGTCAGCTGTAGACGGTTCCTGGAGCAGCTGATGAGCCTCTTCACCTTCTACAATGGACCTGTGCACCATGCCTACCTGGTAATTAAAGCCCAGCAGCCTTGGTGGGCCTGCCCAGGACATCTCAAGCACTTCCCATGCTTGCCAAGCTCTGCCCAGGCACACACGTGCTGGTTGTTCCCTCAGGTTGTCTCCCTGCTAGCAAGGGTCAGAGCAAGCTCACAGATCAAAGGACTGGGACTGGAGCAGTCCCAGCAAGGCCTCATCCTCCTCTTGCAACAAGGTGGTGGGGGCTGTCTGCTCAGTGTTTCTGAGGTGTTCAGCTTAAAGCAGTTTCCTCTCAATATCACAGAAGCTCAGAATGCCAGGTTGGAAGACACCCCAAGGATCTGGTCCCACCTTTCTAGGTGATGGTGGAGTTGAAATGAGCTGGTCCAGCACCCTGCCAAGCTGAGTCTTCAAACTGTCCAGTGTATAGAATCATAGAATGGTAAGGTTGGAAGAGACCTCAAGGATCATCTAGTTCCAACCCCCTGCCATAGGCAGGGACACCTCCCACTAGCACAGGTCACTCAAGACCTCATCCAACCTGGCCTTGAACACCTCCAGGGAGGGAGCAGCCACAGCCTTCCTGGGCAACCTGTTCCAGTGCCTCACCACCCCTCTGGACCCACTCCAACAGTTCCATGTCCTTCCTGTGCTGGGGGCTCCAGAACTGCACACAGTAACAGCACACAGAACTGCACAGAGTGTAGNTTCTCTTGGGGAAGCATTTTCACCTTTGTCCCTGCCCAACAAGCTTTGTCCCTTAGAGGAACTATCCCACCCTGTTTGTATCTAACCCCCTGGATGTGCTAAGGCCTGTGCAGTGACAGCCATGTGGGTTTTTGTTGTCCCCAGGTGTCTTCTCAGGAGGCCCTGAGCAAGCGTTGGGACAGCTACATTGAACACATCCAAAGAAACACCAACGACCTCCACAGGATCTTCAATTCCCTCTGGAATCTGGACAAAACCAAGGTAAAAGCAGGTCCTTTGCAGTCTCTGCCTCTGGAGCTGCCTTAGTGCCACTGGGTTTGTGTTTCTTTGCTGCTTTCAGCATCTCCCAGGGTGTTCTGGCCTAACTTCTTGTGTGGTTTTCCCCACCCAGGTGGACCCTCTGCTTCTGCTGAAAGCAGCTCTCATCCTGCAGACCTGCCAGCGTTCTCCCCATGTCTTGGCAGGCTGCATTCTCTACAGAGGCCTGTGAGTAAAACCAGAGGGTGTCCAAAGGGTTAACACAGCCCTTCAATCTGCCCCTGCCTGGGGCTGTGATCCTGGGGTGCACCCAGAGTGGGGTGTGGGGGCTGCTGTTGGTTAGCAGCAGGAGCATTTGTGCAGCAGGCAGCTGAGCCTTGTCTGCTGTTGTGTGTCTCACAGGGGATGGATGCTTCTGGGTGTTTATCAGCACAAAGGAATTCAAGCTTTGGGCTTCAGTGGTAATTTCCAGAGATCCCAGAGATCTCCCAGCTGTGGGATGGGGCCCTGCAGCACTCTTGGGTTTGCTCAGAGTCCAAGTGACAGCCTGGTATGAGCTTCACTGCTGACCCTGCCCCTTATGGTCTGGTGGTGCTCAGAGTCCAAATAACAGCCTGGTGTGAGCTTCACTGCTGGCCCTGCCCCTCATGGTCTGGTGATGCTCAGAGTCCAAGTGACAGCCTGGTGTGAGCTTCACTGCTGGCCCTGCCCCTTATGGTCTGGTGATGCTCAGAGTCCAAGTGACAGCCTGGTGTGAGCTTCACTGCTGGCCCTGCCCCTCATGGTCTGGTGATGCTCAGAGTCCAAGTGACAGCCTGGTGTGAGCTTCACTGCTGGCCCTGCCCCTCATGGTCTGGTGATGCTCAGAGTCCAAGTGACAGCCTGGTGTGAGCTTCACTGCTGGCCCTGCCCCTCATGGTCTGGTGATGCTCAGAGTCCAAGTGACAGCCTGGTGTGAGCTTCACTGCTGGCCCTGCCCCTCATGGTCTGGTGATGCTCAGAGTCCAAGTGACAGCCTGGTGTGAGCTTCACTGCTGGCCCTGCCCCTCATGGTCTGGTGATGCTCAGAGTCCAAGTGACAGCCTGGTGTGAGCTTCACTGCTGGCCCTGCCCCTCATGGTCTGGTGATGCTCAGAGTCCAAGTGACAGCCTGGTGTGAGCTTCACTGCTGGCCCTGCCCCTTATGGTCTGGTGATGCTCAGAGTCCAAATAACAGCCTGGTGTGAGCTTCACTGCTGGCCCTGCCCCTCATGGTCTGGTGATGCTCAGAGTCCCAGTGACAGCCTGGTGTGAGCTTCACTGCTGGCTCTGCCCCTCATGGTCTGGTGATGCTCAGAGTCCAAATAACAGCCTGGTGTGAGCTTCACTGCTGGCCCTGCCCCTCATGGTCTGGTGGCTGAGCTTCAGGAGATGACTCTGCTCATGGATGACTTTTGTTTGTCCTTCTAGGATTGTGAGCACCCAGCTGCCACCTTCTCTCACTGCCAAAGTTCTTCTCCAAGGAGATGAGTCTCTAAGCCAGGTGGGTGTCCAAACTCATTCCCTGCATGCAGATACCCAGCTCTAAGGACATGATGTGGAGGGTCTGGTCAGGTAGATCCTACATGTGCCACCACTGGGAAGGACAAACCTTGGTGCTGATGCTAATGCTAAAAGCTTTGATTTATTATGACTGAGGAAGGTTTCAAAACCTCTGCACTGGGAATTTAGAGGTCTCTAATTCCCTCCCCTCCCTCTCCATTTAGGACTGTATTCCTAAGTTCTCATCTCTCTGATGTTTCGCTGAGGTTTGTTTTTTTACCTAGTTTCAGGCTTTTAGTGTTAAATACACAAAATCTGCACCTGAAAGTGACAAAGTGGTGGAGTTCTGTTGCTGTTAAAACCTCTCAATACTAAATATTGATGTGGGTCAAGATTTTCTACACAAGAACTGCTAAGATCTGCATCTGAAGGAGCCTTCTGCTCTTCCTCTGGTTGAATGAGCCAAGGCTTTGTCCCCTGGATAGGCAGTGGTGGCAGATTGTGGTGTTTGTCCTTGCTTTTGGCTGTGTTTTGCCTCTTGGAAAGTCCTCTTGACTTTGAGGGCTCCCTAAGGAGCACATCAGTGCTCACATTTGCTGAAGGGGATGGTCTGGGCTCTGCTGGAAGGCTGGAGGAGATGTCCTGGTGGCAAGTGTTGAGTCACTGCACGGAACTGAGTCTTGGCTTTTCTTTCAGAGCCAGCCTGGAGGTGAGGAGCAGGAGGAGCCTGGTGAGCATCCAGCTTCAGAACCCTGTTTGCCAAGTGCACAGCAGCAGCACATGGACAACCTTCTGGGGCTATGTTCTCCACAGCCAGAGCAGGAGCTGAGTCTGTGGGGTTCACATCAAAGCTGTGGCTGGGTGCAGGAGATACATCCCCAAGGGTGCTGCTGCCGCTAGCCGGTGTGCGCCAGTCTGTGTTGTGTGATCAGAACCAGCTCCTTGCTTTGGCTGAGCAAAGGAATTTGCTCTTTTGGGTTTCATTGTCAGTTGTGCAGATTCCCAATGTGAATCCCAGTTCCCCATGTGCCTGCTTGACTGCTGGTGAAGCCCTGGAAGCAGATGGCTGATGCTTGCAGCCCAAACCTTCAGTGGGCGCTCCACAGCAGGGGTCAAGAGATGCTCTGCCAGCACCCAGGGAATGCTTAACTGTGTGAGGAGGGTGGGGAAATGCAGGCTAGGAGATGTGGGTGACCCAGCATGTTGGCATGCCTGCTCCTGCAGAAGGCTTTGGGCTGATGGAAGAGTCTGCTTACTGCCAAGGCAGGTTGATAGAATCATAGAATCATAGAATTGTAAGGTTGGAAGGGACCTCAAGGATCATCCAGTTCCAACCCCCTGCCATAGGCAGGGACACCTCCCACTAGCACAGGTCACTCAAGGCCTCATCCAACCTGGTCTTAAACACCTCTAGGGAGGGAGCAGCCACAACCTCCCTGGGCAACCTGTGCCAGTGTCTCACCACCCTCACTGTAAAGAACTTCCTCCTAACATCCAGTCTAAATCTCCCCTCTGCCAGTTCAAACCCATTGCCCCTTGTCCTGGCATTACAAGACCTTGTCAATAGTCCCTCCCCAGCCTTCCTGTAGCCCCCTTCAGATCCTGGAAGGCCACTCTAAGGTGTCCTGGAAGCCTTCTCTTCTCCAGGCTGCAGAGCCCCAACTCTCTCAGCCTGTCCTCAGAGCAGAGCTGCTGCAGCCCTCTCAGCATCTTGGTGGCCTCCTCTGGACTCACTCCAAAAGTTCCATGCCCTTCCTGTGCTGGGGGCTCCAGAACTGCACACAGTCTGATGTCCCCCTCACAGCTCCATTGCTCTTGCAGGTTCCCCATGGCCCCAGGGTGTCTGCATCATCCCTGTCTTCCTGACAGCAGAGGAAGCCTCAGCGCTCCGAGACTTCCCAGTGGAGTGGATGACAAGGTGGGAGATCACTCTGAGGCACAGTGAGGCTCTTAGAGTCATAGAATCCTGTAAAGGGTTAACCCTCCTGGCTGTGGGGAGTGGTCAGAACTTGACCCCACATCTGCTTGACCCTAGGTGTAGTGTTTAGCCCACTCCTACTTCCTGTCTGGACCCCCTGTATAAGCAGGGGAACTTCCTGTTGGTCTCTCTCTCTTTGTGGACTCTCTGCCTGTCACCATCCTTGTTCCTACTCTCCTGTCCTACCACGTGGCCAGTCTCTACCACACAGTGGCCATCTCTTCAATCCACTACCATCCACCTGGTTGTATATGTTTTGTATCTTGTATTTTTCCTTCCCTCTACCTATTTGTAACTCCCCTACCTTAAATACCTTTTATTTGTTGTTAAAGTTTTCTTTTACCTCCCAAATTGTAGCCAGGCTGTTCTTTGGGTGGTTTTACCCCCTCCTGTCTCCTCCTTTCTTTCCCCCTTTCCAAATGGGGGTGGGGGGAAGAGGGGAAGGCATCCTACTGTTATTGTATTGGTTTCCCCTGAGAAGCTAAACTCAAACCAATACAAATCCTAGAACAGTTTGGGTTGGAGAAGCCCTCTAAGATGATCATGTCCAACTGTTGGCCCAGCACCACCATGGCCTTCACACTGCAGCCTCAAGGGTCATGGCCACACATTTCGTGAACACCTTCTCCCCACTTGCAGCAGAGCAGCTGACAGGAGATACTGGCTCCTCTGTTACCATTTTCTCTGGCACTGAGACTCTCCTCTAGCTCTTCAAGCTGCTTCCAAGCTGGACAGAGTTGCTGGTGTCCATGTCTCTGTGTTGAAGCAGCCTAAAGCTGCTCTTCTCCAAGTCCAGCTGTGGTGTTCTGTTGTTTCTCAGCTCACAGCTGCTGCCTTTGTGCTTTGTAAGGAAGGAAGTGACACACTCCCAGGAGGCTGCAGGATGAGATCCATGCTTGGCACCTCTGGTAGACCTTAGCTCACTCTTCCCAGGGGGAGATGTTCTTTGTAGGTCAGCTGTTGAATGCTGCCAGGAGGTGATGGTGTCACAAGCTGTGTGATGACTTCAAGCATCTCTGCTCAGTTTAATCAACTTGTCACTTCCCACTAGGTCATCCGTGTCTCCAGCAAGCCCTGGAGGAGAGAAGAAAGAGAAGAATGCTCTGGAGGTTTCAGAATCAGCAGGAGACCTGAATAACATCTCTGTGCAGGAGTCCCCTGAGCAAGTGTCAAGCCCAGCTGCAGCAGAAGATGCTGTGCCATCAAGCAGCCCTTTGAAGGGCTTCCCCAAAGCGGGAACCAGCACAAAGACTTCTCCAGCTGCAAAACTGACCAGCCCAGGCAGCAAAAGCTCAGAGCTTGGTGGAAATTCATCCTTGTCATCAGAGACAGACACAGAGCAGCTGCCAAGCCCTTCCACACTCCATGCTGCTGAATATGTTCAAGCTGCAGGCTCATATCTGGCAGGCTTTGCCTTTCCAAACCCTTATGCCCAGGAGCAGGAGAGTCAAAGATTGAGACAATCCCTCATGGACTCTGAGCAATGTGGTGTCCAAAGCTCTCCAGCCAGTGGCAGTCCAGCTCTTGGGGTCCAAAGCTCTCCAGCCAGTGGCAGTCCAGCTCTTGGGGTCCAAAGCTCTCCAGCCAGTGGCAGTCCAGCTCTTGGGGTCCAAAGCTCTCCTGCCCAAGAGCTGAGCAAAAAGAGGACAAGTCAGCAAGATGAGCAAGGGACTCTGAGCCAAAATGGTGTCCCTGGAGAAAGCAGTGGTGCAGCTGGTGGCAATGTGCAGGGTTTGGACTGTCCAGCCCCTGCTGTGCAACCAGAGCTGCAGAGGAGTCAGCTGTCAGCTGCTGAGGTTCAGGAGAGCCTGCCCAGTGACCCAGCAGAGAGCACAAGCTGTGCCAGCAGCAAGGAGAGGGACTGGCCACCTCAGGTGGGCAGTCTGGGAGCTCAGGCTGGTGTGGAGCCAGGCAGAGCATGCCAAGTGTTTAAGATGAGCCTGTATGTTCACTGCATTAAGGGGCTTGTGCTCTCCCTCCTGGCTGAAGAGCACCTCCAGGAGGACCAAAGCTGTGTTGAGGATGTGGTAAGTGGGAAAGCTTTGTAGATAACTGCTGCTTGCCTGGTGGTGGGGACAGGGGTGACAGCTGAGGAAAAGACCTCTAAGATCAACTCCAACCACCAACCCAACACCACCATGGCCACTAAACCATGTCCCAGAGTGCCGTGGCCACAGGTTGCTTGGACACCCCCAGGGATAGTGACTCCACCACCTCCCTGGGCAGCCTCTTCCCATCCCTGACCACTCTTGCAGCCAACAAATTTTTCCTCATCTCCACCCTAACCCTCCCCTGGCACAATTTCAAGCCATTGCCTCTCCTCTTGTCACTTGATAAAGAGACCAACCCCACCTGGCTCCAGCCTCCTTTCAGGGAGCTGCAGAGAGCAATGAGGTCTCCCCTCAGCCTCTTCCAGGTTAACCCTCAGTTCCCTCAGCTGCTTCTCCCCAGCCTTCTTCTCCAGACCCTTCCCCAGCTTTGTTGCACTTCTCTGGACCTGCTGCAGCCCCTGAATGTCCTTCTTGGAGTGAGAAGCCCAAAACTGATCCCAGTACTCAAGGTGTGACACTGAGCACAACCATTGCCCTGCCCTTGCTGGCCACACTGTTGCTGCTCAGGGCTGGCTCACCTTCAGCTGGGTGTTCAGATG
The DNA here is from genome assembly GCA_013399055.1 of Ramphastos sulfuratus. Classification (NCBI taxonomy): domain Eukaryota; kingdom Metazoa; phylum Chordata; class Aves; order Piciformes; family Ramphastidae; genus Ramphastos; species Ramphastos sulfuratus. The sequence goes on from WBNM01026935.1 coordinate 36,678, forward strand.
GTGCCTCCCATCTCTCTCCTCACCTGCTCTGTGCTCTGCAAGGCAAAGCTCTGTGGCTTGGGGTTCCTCACCACAGGCAGAGCTGCGTGGGAGGTGGCTGCCAGGCAGCAGTGAGAGGTGACAGCGTTTGTCTCACGGCAGACTCCTGCTGGTGTCTCTCAGTGCCAGCACCCGAGCAGAGCGTGTAGGTGGCACTGTCAGACGGCCCCACAGGCTGCCAAGGGCCTCTGCTGGGGTTGGGATCTGTGGGGAAGCCCCTTCAGCACTGGGAAAGCCAGGTTGGTTCTGTTTAACCTCCACTTGGCACCTCACAGCTTCTCCCTCTGGAAAAACACCAGGGAGATGTGTCTGGCAGAGAGTCCTCACAGTGTTCCCTTTCCACGAAGGAAAGGAGACATCCTTGTGAGATCCAAAGAAGTTTCCTCCTGGAATTCTTGCTGTCTGCATTCCTTGAAGGAAAGGAGACATCCCTGTGAGCCTCCAAAACCCTTTCCTCCTGGAATTCTTGCTGTCTGCATCCCTTGAAGGAAAGGAGACATCCCTGTGAGTCTCCAAAGCACTTTCCTACTGGAATTCTTGCTGTCTGCATCCCTTGAAGGAAAAGAGACATCTCTGTGAGCCTCCAAAACCCTTTCCTCATGGAATTCTTGCTGTCTGCATCCCTTGAAGGAAAGGAGACATCTCTGTGAGTCTCCAAAACCCTTTCCTCCTGGAATTCTTACTGTCTGCATCCCTTGAAGGAAAGGAGACATCTCTGTGAGCCTCCAAACCCCTTTCCTTCTGCAATTCTTGCTGTCTGCATCCCTTGAAGGACAGGAGACATCTCTGTGAGTCTCCAAAACCAGTTCCTTCTGCAATTCTTGCTGTCTGAATCCCTTGAAGGATAGAAGACATCCCTGTGAGCCTCCAAACCCCTTTCCTTCTGCAATTCTTGCTGTCTGCATCCCTTGAAGGAAAGGAGACATCCCTGTGAGTCTCCAAAACCCTTTCCTTCTGCAGTTCTTGCTGTCTGCATCCCCTGGCTCTGCTCTCCACAGGCTGGAGCAGAAGCTTCCCTTTGGGCACCCCAAGAGGTGCTGTGCCAGAGCAACCCCAAATGCCTGCCTTGTGCAGAGGTTTTGGGCAGTGCAGGGCAGCTCAGGGGGGCTGCAGGGAAGGAGATGCCAGCCCTGGGTGAAACAGCAGCCTGCACAGCTGCTGCCTGGCCTCTGCCTCCCCCTTCAGCAGCTGAGTCAAAGCTGCAGAGGCCTGGTTGAGGTGCCAGTTGCCATGGGAACAACCTAATTTCTCTGTCGGGCTGGAAGGTGGAGGGAAGCTCAGAGTAATGCTGGCTGCCAGCACAGCCTCAAGGTTACTCCTTCTACTTCTGAGCTCTGGGACTTGAAGGCTGTGACCTCCCCCCCACCATGAGCCATCTCCAGTGGGCATGGCAGGACTGGCATTCCCAGGAAGGGATTGCTGCAGAATCATGGAGTTGTTTTGGTTGGAAGAGACCTTTTGAGATCCTTGAGTCCAACCATCAACCCAGCACTACCAGGTCACCANCTTCCTCCCCATGTGTGGGAGCCTACTCCTGCCTTGGTTGAATTTCATGAGCTGCTCTTCCTGAGATGCTCTGCATGTTCCATCATCCCAGGAGGAGGAGGGTTGCTGGAGGAGGTGGAGCCTGCTGCTGTGCTTTGGAGACATAACCTCAGCTTGTCTGCTGCTTTGTTTGTCTGTAGGAAATGCCCCTCAGCTCTCAGGGATGTCAAAGCTCAGCTCTTAACTAATGTCTGCCGAGTGCTTTGAGGCCCCTGAATGACACCAAAGAAGGGTAAAATATGCTGCTGGTGCAGCTGGCAGCANTGCTCAGCACCACATCTATGTAATGTTTAATTCCCTCCAGAGATGGAGACTCCACCACTGCCCTGGGCAGCCCGGGCAAGGGCTTGGCAACCCTTTTTGGGGTAGAAATTGGTCCTTGTGTCCAACCCAATCCTCTCCTGGCTCAGAGACCATGAACTGCAGCCCTGGGCTCTCACAGTGGATGTGTCACACTGTCTCCTTTCTGTTTGGAACAGCTGCACACCTCTACCACACCTCCTCTGCTTATGGGAAGAGGGTGCAGGCAGGTAGGAAGTGATGCTCTCCAAAGCTGAAGGTCATCCTGTCTCTCTCAAACTGGGGAACCCAAAACTGGACCCAGTTCTCCATATGGGACCTCACCAGGGCAGAGTTGAGGNGCAGGCAGCACTCACCAGCCCTTGCCAGGGCACTTTCCAGTCACCCTGCAGGCCTTTTCCCTGCAGAGCAGAAGGCTTTGAAGGCTCAGGGACTTCCTCCCTGCCCCTCTTCAGGGCTTATCCTTTCACTGCACAGAAAGGAAAATCTGTTCCATGGCTGGGGGGGGGGTCAAGGGCAGGCCAGGTCTTGCTGAATGGAGGCTTGATCCCTCTCCATGGTGGAGGAGAGTGGGCAGGCAGGCTGGAGGATTATGGAATTAATCATCCCTGAGCCCTGGCTGCTGCCTGTGAGCCTTAGCAGCTGTTCTCCTGAGCAGTCCAGAGGGGAAAGCAGCTTGGCCTTCATCTTAGCTGTTGTGTGGATCTGTTGCTCCATGCTGGGGTTGTGAGGCTGTTTCCTTGGCTTTTTCTCTTGTCCTTATGGNGACAGCCTAAAGAATCCCTCCCCAGCTTTCCTGTAGCCCCCTTGAGATACTGGAAGGCCACAATAAGGTCTTCTCCTCTCCATACTGAACAGCCCCAACTCTCTCAGTCTGTCTCCATAGCAGAGCAGCTCCAGCCCTCTGCTCATCCTCTTGACCCTTCTCTGGACACACTCCAGCACATCCACATCCCTCTTGGAACAGGGGGCTCCAGGACTGGATGCAGTACTCCAGCTGGGGTCTCACCAGAGTGGAGTTGTCCCCCAGCATTCCCAGGTCCTTCTCTGGGGAGCTGCTTTGCAGCAGGTCCCCCCCTCACCTGTACTGGTGCAGGGAGCTCTTCCTCCCCATGTGTGGGAGCCTACTCCTGCCTTGGTTGAATTTCATGAGCTGCTCTTCCTGAGATGCTCTGCATGTTCCATCATCCCAGGAGGAGGAGGGTTGCTGGAGGAGGTGGAGCCTGCTGCTGTGCTTTGGAGACATAACCTCAGCTTGTCTGCTGCTTTGTTTGTCTGTAGGAAATGCCCCTCAGCTCTCAGGGATGTCAAAGCTCAGCTCTTAACTAATGTCTGCCGAGTGCTTTGAGGCCCCTGAATGACACCAAAGAAGGGTAAAATATGCTGCTGGTGCAGCTGGCAGCAGCAGGCAGCACTCACCAGCCCTTGCCAGGGCACTTTCCAGTCACCCTGCAGGCCTTTTCCCTGCAGAGCAGAAGGCTTTGAAGGCTCAGGGACTTCCTCCCTGCCCCTCTTCAGGGCTTATCCTTTCACTGCACAGAAAGGAAAATCTGTTCCATGGCTGGGGGGGGGGTCAAGGGCAGGCCAGGTCTTGCTGAATGGAGGCTTGATCCCTCTCCATGGTGGAGGAGAGTGGGCAGGCAGGCTGGAGGATTATGGAATTAATCATCCCTGAGCCCTGGCTGCTGCCTGTGAGCCTTAGCAGCTGTTCTCCTGAGCAGTCCAGAGGGGAAAGCAGCTTGGCCTTCATCTTAGCTGTTGTGTGGATCTGTTGCTCCATGCTGGGGTTGTGAGGCTGTTTCCTTGGCTTTTTCTCTTGTCCTTATGGTCTCATCCCAGTGCCTGCAGCCTGCAGCTGGCCAGCAAGTGGGCAAAGAGGCTGAGTGCCCAGTAGGGGAATTACTGTGAGTTGAGAGGAGACACTGGAGGCAATTGAATGGAGTCCAGGTATGCCAAGCTGGATTTTAGTGGGCATGCTGTTGGGTTGATGGTTGGACCTGATGGTCATAGAATCCTAGAAAGGTTTGGGGTGGAAGGGACCTTCAAGATCATCCAGTTCCAACCTCCCTGCCATAGGCAGGGACACCTCCCACTAGCCCAGGTTGCTCAAGGCCTCATCCAACCTGGCCTTGAACACCTCCAGGGAGAGGGCATCCACAACTTCCCTGGGTAACCTGTTCCAGTGTCTCCCCACCCTCACTGGGAAGAATTTCTTCCTGATATCCAGTCTGAATCTGCCCTCTTCCAGCTTGATGAGCTTAGAGGTCTTTTCCAACTTTAACGATTCTCGAAGCTGCAGCCCATCTTGTGCTGTCTGTTGGGTGTGCTGAGGGCTGGGGAGCCAGGGAATATTCCTTGCCATGGCTGATAGTTGTGGCCAGGACTGGAAATCAGCCCTGGAGAGTGATGGTTGGTGGTAGAGTTCCTGTCATTAGTAACATCAGATGGTTTCATGGCTTCTTTGCAGGCTGAATCTCCTTTTTCTGGGTGTCTGTCTCACTGTGAGACTTCTCTGCTTCCTTCTGTGCCCACCCTTCCCAGCTGTTCTTGATGGGAACAGCAGCCTGGAGGGCTTCTGGCTTCTGTCATCAACATCATCACCCAAACTCCTTCCAGTGGAGGTCTGGGTGAGGCAGGGCTCCTGCTCTAACACCTTCTCCTTGCCCTCTCTGCAGTACCACAGCAGCCTGGCTTCTCTGAACGGCCTCGAGGTTCATCTGAGGGAGACTCTACCCAAAGACTCCTCCTCATCCTCTTCCTCAGCCAAGACAACCTACAGCTTCACTCACTATGACAGTGTTCAGAATGTGCTCACAGGTAAGCACACACCCTGGGCAGCTGCCTGGGAGGAGAAGAGGGTTTCTAGTCTTGAGGTCTGTGGTAGTGGGTTGGACTTGATGATCTTTGAGGTCTCTTCCAACCTTGCTATACTGTGATACTGTTTGTGGTGACCTCTTGGCATGCTTCAGCCTTCTCAGGATCATTGCTCACCATAACTCTTCCAAAACAGCCTGGATGTAAGGGGCCTGTTGAGCAAGCTTTGTGAGTTTTGGGTTCCTCATCTGCTGGAGGTTTGCTTTGAGTGAGGCCAGAGGTGCTTGGGAGATGGAGCAGCTGCCACTGGTGCTCTGCTGGAAACAATGCTGTTGGGCTTTTGCTAAGGGCTGAGCTGTCCTCTTCCAACCCACTCTCCTTCCCCCCCAGTTGCATTCACCCTGGGAGTGATGTCCTGCTCTACAACTCTCAGTTGCTGGCCACGAGAAGCAGGAGTTGGGAACAGGTTGTAGCCCCCACTTCTGCTGCCCTGGCTTCTTGGGTTGGGCCATGGACATGCAGAAAGCTTCACCCACCCACCCACATGTTGCTCCAGCTCACCTGATGTTTTCTGACAGCCTCACAGGCACCATCTCACCTCTGTCCAGCTTAGAAGTGCTTGAGGGAAAGAGACAAACCCCAGAGGTGTTAGGAGACCTTCTGGCCACCCCCATGATGTGTGGGATGGAGATCTCCAGACTTGTTGTCTGTGCATGGCTGAGCATGGTGCAAGCTAAGGTCTCACTGGGGCTCAGGCTGTCACCCAGTCTGTGTTATTACTTTTTTAACCAGGTTGGAAAAGACNCTGTCTGCCAGCACCACCAGGTCCCTCTCTGCCTGGCTGCTCTCCAGCCACTCTGTCCCCAGCCTCCTATTCTGTAGCTCTCCAGGCTCTGTGGGAGCTCCACAGCCTTTTCCTGCTCAGTGACTGGGGACATACTCCTCTTACCAGCTCTTTTTCTCCTCTTCTGCAGCCAACCTGCCCCACACACCTGGTCCCCTGGAGCGGCACTTCCTGAGAGCCACCACACTGATCCACTCTGACTTCAGCCAGCTCCCCACTGCCTCTGAGGTGATCATCAGGTGAGCTGAGCTGCTGACTGCCTCCTCTGCCAGGCACTCAGAGGGGCAGGAGGAGGAGAACCTCCCTTGTGTCTAGGGCTGGCTGAGGCATGGCAGATGTTGCACTCACACTGCTGTCACTCGCTGAGGGTCAGTTGGGTCACCACACTGCCTGCTGCTTGCTCTTTAGCTGTGGGCTCCTTAGCATTCTGCCTGGATGTTGAGATGCCAGGATGGCACCCAGGAGAGGGAACTGAATTGTGCCAAAACCACAGAATCATGGAGTTGTTTTGGTTACAAGAGACCTTTCAGATCATTTGAGCCCAACCACTAACCCAACACTGCCAGGGCACCACCAAACTGTGGCCCTCAGCACCACATCTCCACAGCTCTGAAACCCTTCCAGGGATGGGGACTCCACCATTGCCCTGGGCAGCCTGGGCCAGGCCTTGACAACCTTTTTGGGCAAGAAATTGTTCCTCGTGTCCAACCTAAACCTCCCCTGTGGCAACCTGAGGGCATTTAATCTTAATCCTATGACTTGTTCTTATGGAGACCAACCTGGCTCCAGCCTCCTTTCAGGGAGCTGTAGAGAGCAATGAGGTCTCTTCCCCTCAGCCTCCTCTTCTTCAGGCTCAACACCCCCAGTTCACACAGTCACAGACTGCATCAGCTTGGAAGGGACCCTCAAAGGTCATCTTGTCCACCCACCTGCAGCGAGCAGGGCACAGCTCCCACTAGATCAGGCTTGCCCCAGGGCCACATCAGGTTCTCAGCTGCTCCTCAGAAGGTCCAGCAGAGCCATGCCAGGGCTGTGTGGATGAAGATCCAACCCTAGAGCATTGCCAGTGCCTGGCACCACGAGGCTCTGAGAGGCAGCTTTAAATTTAGCTGTTCCTAATAAATTTGTGTCTCGGCTGCCAGCCAGAGGCACCCAGAATTGGCAGCCTGGATTTTGTTTTTCTTGCACAGCTTGTTGGGCTGGAAACATGATGTGATGTGTGTGGCAAGCCTCATTGTGATGGTCTTATCTCAGCCAGAACCCTTCCAGGCAGCCATGGGTGGAGCTGATCCACAGCCCTCCCCCTCCTGCTGGAGCTGAGCTTGGGGAGGACCTTGTGTGGTGAAATTCCACCTGCCCTGGCCCTGCTTGTGTGTGTCCAAACCCTGATGAAATAAAGATGCTTCTGGGAATTACAGAGTTTCACTCCTCTGCCACAGCTTGCCAAGGGAATGTGAATCACTCCAGGGCTGGAGGACTCCTTGTTTAGCATCAGCTTCTCCAGCTCCTCACATCCTCTCCGGGCCAAGCCGGCGTATTCCGTGGTGTCCCAAAAAAAGCAACTCCCCCTGTGAATCAGATTGAGTAACAAGATGACTAAAAATGATTTCTTGGAGGGAGAGCTGTCACACAAGGGTGTCAGCAAACATAGCACTTGCTGCTTTCCTCCAGCAAGGAGGAACAGAGTCCTCTGCTTTGCTTCCTGCCAGCCCTCCTGCAGGCAGAGCCTGAGTGGTGCCTTTTAATCTGGGAGCTGAGCTGTTGTGGTTGCAGCATCAGCAAATCCCAACCTGGTGAGCTTAGAAGAGACCTCATCCAGTCTAACCCCAACCCTTGCTCAAGCAGGGGCACCCACAGCAGCTTGTCCAGCATCACAATGTCCAGGTGGGTTTGGAAGCTCTGCAGAGAAGGAGACTCCACAACCTCTCTGGGCAGCCTGCTCCAGGCCTCCAGCACCCTCACACCAGAGGAGATTCTCCTCATGCTCAGGTGGAACATTGATCTTCACCACAACTACACAACCTCATGTGGGCCCTGCTGAAGGGGTGCTGGGGCTTGCAGCATGAGATGCAAGAACTGTGTACAGTTCTGGAGCCCCCNTAAGCTTCCTCTAGTCCAGCCCCTGGGAAGGATTGCTGGAGTGTTGGTGTACCAGACTGGGCTACCAGCAAGGGCAATTCTCTTGCTACTGAGGAGGTCCCCAAGGATGTGACACTTTAGGATGCCAGGACCCTTGAGAGAGGATCTGCTTCCCTGTGTCCTCCTGCGGCCTTTTGTTTTCACTCCGCATTGCTTTTCTCTGCTGAGTGAGACCTAAAAGTCCCTCCAGAGGGTAACCTGGAGTGGATCTTGCTCAGAGCTCTAAATCCTGACCACTGCCTTCTCTCCTCCCCTGCCAGGAATGCCTCCACTGCCATCTATGCATGCAGGAACCCCGTCCAGGAAACCTACTTCCAGCAGCTGGGTGCCCCACTGCGCAACTCGGGCGTCCCCAACCCCCACGACAGTGCCTTCAGCCTGCCCAGCAAGGCCAAGCAGAAGCTGCTGAAGCATGGAGTCAACCTGCTCTGAGCCAAGCTGCTGGCACACTGTGGCTCAGCCCATGCTCAGTGTTCATCTTCAGTCAGGAACATCTCCAAGCTGTTTATCCTGCAGGATAAACTCAGTGCCAGGTCCGTGAGGTCTGCTGCCTGCTGTGCCCTGAGGAAGGACCACCCTTGGTACCCTGTTCTGTGTGCCAGGTCTGTGGGGTCTGCCTCCTGCTGTGCCCTGAGGAAGGACCACTCTTGGTGCCCTGTTCCTGCACACCTTGTGTGCCAGGTCTGTGAGGTCTGCTGCCTGCTGTGCCCTGAGGAAGGACTACTCTTGGTGCCCTGTTCTGTGTGTCCCAGGTCTGTGGGGTCTGCCTCCTGCTGTGGCCTGAGGAAGGACCACTCTTGGTGCCCTGTTCCTGCACACCTTGTGTGCCAGGTCTGGGAGGTCTGCTGCCTGCTGTGCGCTGAGGCAGGACGACTCTGGGTGCCCTGTTTCGTCTCCCCGTTCTNTCTGGGTGCCCTGTTCTGTGTGCCAGGTCTGTGAGGTCTGCCTCCTGCTGTGCCCTGTTCTGTGTGCCAGGTCTGTGGGGTCTGCCTCCTGCTGTGCCCTGAGGAAGGACCACCCCTGGTACCCTGTTCCTGCACACCTTGTGTGCCTGGGCTGGGGGAGCTGGCATGAGCACTTGGCAAAGGCTGAAGGTAGCAGCAGCTGAGTGGGCACACCTGGTTTACATGGACTCTGGGTCCTTTCATGATGCTCTGCCACCAAAGAGTGCCTTGGCCTAGAGGAAAACCTCTTCCTGCTGTAAGCTACACAGACATGAGGCTGCTGGGCAGTACTGGAGTTCAGAGATGCCAAACACTGCATCTGCCTGAGGTTCTGTGCCTGCACTTGCCCTGGTCAGACCTGGGCTTTATTTATGTCCCTTAGTCCATAGCAGTGTCCCCCCCCTGCCTTACCTTGCTCAGCAGAGGTGATCTGCATCTTCTCAGGAGAGCTGGAGCACAACAAGTGCTGCAGAACTCCTCACAGGTGCTGTCAGGAGGGGTTTATGCTGGAGCTGGAGCCAGGAGATCCTTGTCCCTCCAGCCTGATGGGTGATGGTGCAGCAGAGTGCTGCCCACCAACCTGCCCTGGTGATGGTGGTGGGAACCTCCTGCCTGCTCCTCAGCTTTCTGCTTCCTCCCCTCCCTCCTGCCTCAGGGCCTTGTTTCACCTCCTTACTCTTGCTGCTCTGGCTCTGTTGACAGAAAAAGCAACTGGGAGCCCTTAAGCTTAAGGACCAAAGAGGTTTTGTAACCCTCAGCAGATGTTCTCCTTCTGCTTGGGTGCTAGTTCCCTCCTGGGGCTGGGGGGGACTGGTGGTGACCTTGGGTGATGGATACCTGCAGCTGGCTGAGTTGTGTTCCAGAGCCTGCTGCTGTTACAGACATCACTGTCACTGTGAAAATAAAGAGAGAGCCTCCAAGACTCAACCCAACTGATGGGGCCAGAATCCCACCTGTGGCTGGTTGTGGTGTCTGTGTCTCCTGGGCTGGGGGGGGGTTGGATTTGGGTGAGTTGTTGCCCCTGGTTAGCTCCATGCTGAGGGGGAGAGGTCCTGCACTGGTGGGGTTGAGCAGGCAGTGCCTGTGGCTTCCATCACTCCTGCAGAGGAGCTGCTTGTCAGGGTCAGAGAGGATGCTAAAGGTAGGCCTGTCCCTGGCTCAGCTGTGAAATGGTGAGCAGACTTGTGTCAGTGCTGGCAGGGCACCCCCAGGAGCTGGGCACAAGGATGTCACCAGTGTCACAGCTTCATGCTCTACCCTGACTGCAGGAACTCTCTGGGAGCCCTCTGCTGTGAGGCCAGGCTGAGAGAGCTGGGGAAGAGAAGGCTGCAGGGAGACCTCCTGGTGACCTTTCAGTGCTTAAAGGGGCTCAGCAGAAAGCTGGGGACAGATTTCTGGGCAGGGCCTGTAGTGACAGGACAAGGGGTGAGGGTTTGAACTAAAAGGGGGAGATTCAGAGTGGAGAGAAGGAAGAAATGTTTGGCTCAGGTTGCCCAGAGAGGTGGTTTGATGCCCCACGCCTGGCAGCACTGCAGGTCAGGTTGGGCTCTGAGCAGCCTGCTCTGGTTGCAGGCTGGGCTGGATGAGCTTGAAAGGTCCCTTCCCACCCAAACCAGTTTGGCATTCCCTAATTCTGTGTGGAACCTCACAGCAAGGCCTAAGCTCCAGCTGTCCAGCAGAGCTCCTGCCTTGGTGATACCAGTGTGAAGGGAGCACAAAGCCCCTGATGCCTCCAGTGCTGCCCTGGTTCTTTTGCAGCACAGAGGCACCATGTACATGAGGGACAAGAGGGTAGAAGAAGCAGCAGCTGTGTGCCCTGTCCCTCTTGTGATGACACTGTGAGGCAAGAGACTCCTCTGCTCCTCTTTGGCAGCCCTTATCCAGGTTCCCTGTGGTTTGCTGTGGGAGGTGAGGAAGCTTCAGACTGCCCTGAGGAGCTGCCAGGCAGCCCCCAGACTGCTCAGAAGCCCAGGGGAGATCCTGCTGTCTCCACACTGGGTGTTTTGGGAAGTGGTTGTGTGCTCTACCAGGAAACATGAAGAATGTGAAGGGAAACCCCAAGAGGGACAGGAGGGAGGGGTTTTGGCACAGCAGCAGAGCACAAAATAGCTGCTTCTGCCTGCTGTCGTCAGGAGTCTTCTGCTGCAATCTGCTGTGCCTTCTGTTGGCAGCCAACAGCTGGGGCAGCTCCCTTGCCTTTGGCTTCTTCAACTGCATCTTGACCACCAAGACCCATGGCTGCCTTTTGGTTGCTAAGATGAAAGTTGTCTTGGGGTAGAAAGAGCAAAGAAGAGCTCCAGGCCCTTGAATCAATGATTGTGTTGCAGAGAGGATGTGAGGGGGGAAAAAAAAAAATCTAGGTCAAGTGTGATGAGATGAGGAGCAGCTGCTGCTGTGCTTGTGTCCTGCCTGAGCACACCAGAGTCCTGCTGAGGAAGGCCAGGGATGGGTTCTTGTGTTGCCAGGCTGGGCCTGTGCTCCAGGTGATGCTGGGCACTGGTTTGGGGGCAGCCCAGCACCCTCCAGCCAAGAGCTGCTGCTGCTGAAGCTGCCTTTGATGCAGCCAGGGTGGGCAGCTGGCAGCAAGTTCTGCAGTGGTTGGCATGAAGGCTCTCAGGACAGGCTTCATGCCAACTGATGGTCTGTGCTGCCTTGGGCACAGGCAGGACTCCCTGCTGGGCTCTGCAGTGCCTGGGCTGGAGGGGAGCAGAAGATGCAGGGAGATGCAAAGCAGATGCTCCCTGTGCTCCTGGCAGTGGAGAAAGCCAGGCTGGGGAGCTTCTGTCTGTTCAGAAGTGCCACTGGTCTGAGTGTCTTACAGCACTGCTCTGGCTCAACATCCTCACTCTGGGCCTCCCCATCTCCTCCCACCCTTCAGCTCCTGCTTTTCCAGAGTCTTTCTGGGGCAAGCAGGACCCAACCTTGACCAGCAAATTGACAGCCAGCTGAAGATGAGCCAGGGTGTGCTCAGGTGGTCAAGAAAGCCACCAGCATCCTGAGCTGGATCAGCACCAGTGTGGCCAGCAGGAGCAGGGAAGTGATCATGCCTCTGTCCTGGGCACTGGTGAGGCCACAGCTTGGATGCTGGCTTCAGTTTTGGGCACCTTTCCCTTTGCTTGTTCTTCACAGAAAGAATGATTCCTCCATTGGAATGGGCTGCCTGGGGGAGGTGGGGGAGTCCCCATCCCTGGAGGTGTTTAAGAGGAGCCTGCATGAGGCACTTAGTGCCATGGCTTAGTTAATTAGAAGGGTTAGGTTGGACTCAATGATCTTAAGAGGTCTTTTCCAACCTGGTTCATTCTGTGAAGAAGGGCATTGAGGGGCTGGAGTGGGACCAGAGAAGGGCAACAAAGCTGGGGAGGGGTCTGGAGAACAGGGCTGGGGAGGGGCAGCTGAGGTTCTAGGGTCTCCTCATTGCTCTTTACAACCCCCTGAGAGGAGTTTGCAGTGAGGTGGGGGTTGGTCTCTCTAGTATCAGGAGATAGGAGAGGAAATGGCCTGAAATTGTGCCAGGGGAGGGTTGGGTTGGAGCTGAGGAAAAGTTTCTTTGCTGCAAGAGTGGCCAAGGATTGGCACAGGCTGCCCAGGGAGGGGATGGAGTCCCCATCCCTGGAGATGTTGAAGAAACCTGTGGCCATGGCACTGTGGGACATGGTTTGGTGGCCATGGTGGGGTTGGGTTGGTGGTTGGACTGGATGACCTCAGAGGGCTTCTCCAACCCAAACACTTCTATCATCTTACACCCAAAGCCATGGTTTTGCATGACCCTGGCAGAGTCAGAGCAGCAGGCAGAGGCTGTCCTGTTTTCAGCACAACTGTTTATTGATAATCTTTGCTTATCCACTGTATGAATGTCACCAAACTGTAGGGACAGTCACCAAGCCCACAGGCTCCCTCAGGTCCTGGCTCTGGGTACTTGATGTGTGTAGACCTCATGCACTTCAGAGTCTGCAACTGGAAAGGTGTTAAAAAAAAAAAAGCCCTCGGGGGGTACTGCAAATCTCTGCCCTTCTCCTGCAATCTCATCTGCAAAGAAACTTGGAGGGGGGAGGAGGGTGTGTGGGGCTGTGTCCTCCCCTGAGCAGAGCAGGGAGGTGAGTGGTGCCCAGAGCCTGGGGCAGCCACTTGCCAGAACAGAGCAGTGGGCATCTGCAGCAAGCCTCGCTCCACCTGCAGCCTGGGGTCATCCACAGGGCAGCTCTGGGTGCTGAGTGGCTCAGGACCAGCCTGTTAGATGCTGGATGAGCAGGACACTCAGGCCTGGAGGGCTCCTTGTTTGGGGTTGGGGGCAGAATTAACCACCCCCAGCTTTGGAGGTCCTCCCTTTGCTGTCAGGAACGTGGGAGCTGTGTGCTCTCCCTGGCATGAGGAAAGGAGAGGGTGGAACAGCAGAAGTGTGAGCTCCTTTCCTCCCTGGCCTTTGCCTGTGGCCAAACCAAAGCCCTGTGCTCATTCCCAAGGGGTCCCTGCCACTGGCAGGGGCTTCCCAGCTGCAGCTGTGGAAACCAAAGGTTGTAGATGACACAAGGGAAGGGATTTAGACCCTCGGTCAGATTGAAGAGCTGGGCTTAATGTATGCTGTCCCCTCCACAGGGTGGGTGTTGGGATGCTCCTGGGCTTGCTGGGGCTGCCAGGGCAGCCGAGGAGGTGGCATCATGGGGTTAAAAGGTTTCTGGGAGGAGAAGGGATGGGGACACATGGGATGGTGGGGGAGAAGGGATGGGGCCATGCTGGCATGTGAGGGAGGGAGTGGAGCAAGAGCTCACAGGCTGCTGTGCCTGCCCCACTCCAAGCAGCCCCTGGAGCTCACAATGCTCCAGGGGGTGCATTGTGCCCGCTGCAGCCACCCCCATCCCCCCAAATCCACCCATCCATCCATCCATCCATCCATCCAGGGACTGCAACCAGGACAGGGACAAGCCGAGCACAACCCTTTGGCTGGTCCTCTGCATCCGGTGCCTGCGTGTTTGTGTTGCTGCTCTTTTGATGGCCAGGAGGAGTTTTCAGTCGGTTACACCCAAAAGGAAGAACCCTTGGCTTGGTTACTCTACTTCTGAACACTGCAACAAACCACAGTAGCAAGATGGCAGGTGGGCAGGAGCGTGGCGGTGCTGCGGCTAACCAGGGCGGGGAGGCTGGCACGGTGGTGGAAGAGAACCCCTGAAGCCAAGGATGGGAGGGAGGGAGGGAGGAGATGGGCGTTGATTACACGGCGAAGTTTCCATTTACAAGAGCCCAGGAGGGAGGACCCTGAGGCTGCGATGCTTCCTGTGCGGCAGGCATCCAGCACGGGAGCCCAGCTGGCACGGCTGCGGGCACGGCTGCGGGCACGGCCGCCGGCACGGCCGCTCCCTGGCTGCCCTCGAACCCACGACACCGGGCAGCGCTGTCATCGTCCCGGGGCGAAGATGAAGTCGAGGGCTTGGCGCTCGGCGGCAGCCACGTTGGGGTGCCACAGGTCCACCATGAAGACCACGCGGGGACCTTCCTCAGGGGGGCCTGGGTGGGATGGAAGAGCAGGGCCATGAGGTGGGGGTGGGCTCCACGCTGCTGCCAGCACCCGTGGGCAGGGAAGGGTCTGCCCAGTGCAACCCCTGAGCTGCTGCCAGCACCCAAGGGCGGGGAGGGGTCTGCCCAGTGCAACCCCTGAGCTGCTGCCAGCACCCAAGGGCGGGGAGGGGTCTGCCCAGTGCAACCCCTGAGCTGCTGCCAGCACCCAAGGGCAGGGAAGGGTCTGCCCAGTGCAACCCCTGAGCTGCCAGCACCCAAGGGTGGAGAAGCATCTGCCCAGTGCAACCCCTGAGCTCCTGCCAGCACCCAAGGGCGGGGAAGGGTCTGCCCAGTGCAACCCCTGAGCTGCTGCTCACCTTCTCCATCTCAGCCTGAAGGGAGGTTGGAGCCAGGTGAGGTTAGTCTCTTCTGCCTTGTAGCAAGGCATAGGAGGAGAGGAAACAGCCTTAGGTTGCACCAGGTTGGACATGTGGAACAATTTCATCATCCAAAGGGGTTGTCAAGGCCTGGCCCAGGGCAGTGCTGGAGTCCCCATGCCCTGAAGGGGTTTCAGAGCTGTGGAGATGTGGTGCTGAGGAGGTGTGGTGCTGACCTGGCAGTGCTGGGTGAATGGCAAAGGCTGCCCAGGGAGGTGGTTGAATCCCCATCTCTGGAGGTGTTCCAAAGAGGCAGAGATGTGGAGCTGAGGGACATGGTCTAGCCCCATGGACCTGATGATCTGAAAGGTCTTTTCCAACCTAACCAATTCTATGGATGGGTGGTTCCTGGGAGCCCAAGTGCCTCAAACAACCAGCACAGGGCTGAGTCCACCCTGCCAAGGTTCTGGGAGGTTCTCTGGGCAGTCAGACCTGAAGGTTTCTCGTGGCAGGGCAGCAGATACTGCCGAGCTCCCCCCTCCTTTCAGCTGCGTCTCAGAGCCGTGGTGGGAGCTGCTGCTGTGCTATTCCAGCCCTTCCCAGCCTCAAGCTGAGCTTCCCAATCCCGCAGCAGGGCTGTTGGGGGAGCAGCAGCTTTCCTTCTCCCCCCCTGCCTGCAGCAGCTCTGCTCCAGGCTTTCATGCCACGGGTGACTAATGCTGCTTAATCCAGGAGAGCTGGAGCAGAAGAGCATCCAGAGACAACCAACCAGGCTGGTGTGGAGCTCCTGTCCCTGCACAGGTGGCAACAGCACTGCTGGCACCTCAGCACCGAGCTGCTGCCTGGCATCAGGGCTGCTGCAGCAAGAGGCAGAGGATGCCTGAGCAACCTGCTCCAGTGAGAGGTGTCCCTGCCCATGGCAGGGGGTTTGGAACTAGATATCTTTAAGGTCCCTTCCTACCCAAACCAATCTATGATTCTATGCTGAGGCTGCTTGGTCAGAGTCTGAGCTACCCTGCAAAGCTCTGGGGGAACACAGGAAGCTCTCCTATGCTGGCTGCCAAGGCAGGGAAGGCATCACCCAGCCCTGTGGGCTGTGAAGCAGGAGGGGAGTGAGCCCCAGAGCAGGCTGAGAGTCATAGTCATGAAATAGTTTGGGTTGGAAGAGACATTTCAGAGCATCCAGTCCAACCACTGACAGGGCACCACTAAACCATATCCCTCAGCACCACAGCTCTGAAACCCCTCCAGGGACACCACCACTGCCCTGGGCAGCCTGGGCCAGGCCTTGACAACCTTTTTGAGGAAGAAACTGTTCCTCATGTCCAACCTAAACTTCCCCCGGGGCAACTTGAGGCTGTTTCCTCTTGTCCTATCACTTGTTCCTTGGGAGAAAGGAGTGACCCCTGCTTGGCTGCCACCTCCTTTCAGGAAGCTGTAGAGAGGAGGCTCTGGGGACTGCACTGAGCAAGGGGGCACTGGGATGCTCCAGCCCCTCCAAGCAGCACGATGGGTGAGTCCCATCATGCCAGGGGTGGGGGCAATGCCCTCCCTGCCCCAAGCCAAGGGCAGCAGTGGTGTAATCCCCCCCGGGGCGAGGTGCAGCCTTGGCAGAAGAAGGGACTGGGCACAGTTGCCCTCCCCAGCCCCAGGGGCCCCACGCTGGGCTTACCTTCATGAAATGCTGTGTGCAGGAAGGAGTCATCAAAGAGCAAGCAGCGACCCTCAGCCCAGCATTGAGGCTCACCCCCCACCACCAGCTCACAGTTGCTGGGTGTCTTCAGACCTTCAGGCATAAAGAGAGAGGACAGGGAGAGTCAGGAGCAGCAGCTCTGACATGCAGGTGGTGAGCTCCAGGTGAGTCCTGTGCTGCTGCCCAGGGTTTGCTGCTCTTGGAGCAGCCACTGACCTCAGCACATGGAGGTTAGGGAGCACCCTAACAGCTACCCTGGCCTGAGGCATGCTTCCAGCACCAAAGAGAGCCTCATCGTGGCTGATGGGTGGCATTTAAAGCATTGAATAGGAATGTCCATGGGTCAGGTCTCCACACCAAGCAGATCCTCAGGCTGGGCACGTGTGGAAGGTCACAGCCCACCCTAGAGCACCAAAAAGCAGAGTGAAGGATATGGGCTCTCATCTGGCTCATCTGTGCTGGTGCTGTGCCCAGGTTGCACCTCCTGGATGTGCCAACTGCTCTCCAGCCCCTTGCAGGACAGAGGGATGCAGCAGCCACTGATCTCAGCACATGGCACAGTCCAGGGTTCAAAATAGGCACCAAGCTGCCACTGCCCCTGCAAGCTGACCTCTGAGCATGCTGCAGCCCAGCTGCTGCTCCTCTCCTCCCCAGCTGCTGCACCCCAAGGAGCTCAGCATCCTGGGCACACTCTTTTGGAGCTGCAGCAACCAACAAGTCCCCAGAGCCCACAGCCATGGTGGGTGGAAGTAGGAAGCCACATTCTTGGTGCATTTTCTAGCTTCAGGACCCTGCCCTCTGCTCCCCTCCCCTCCTCCCAGCTCTGCTGCAATTCCAAGGCTGAGGTGGGAGGAAACACTGCACCAGGGCTGGAGAAATGGGCTCAGTTCCTGGCTCTGCCACAAGCTCCCTGTTTGACCTTGCATTGCTCAGCATCTGCCTCATCCCTCAGTCCCCTCCACCTGAGATGCTGCCAATTTGTTCCCTCACTGGGCAGCTGCAGAGACAGGAATTCAGGGAGGAGAGGGGGGTGGGCTGGTGGCAAAACCCTGGTAGGGAAGAGGCTCTGTGAAGGCCACGTGAAGAAGGACAATGCTAGGAATAAAAATGGGTCTTTTCCTGAAATACTAGCACAAGCCAGGCCAGCTTGGTGAGGTCCCCACACACACACAACAAGAATACCACCCCTGGCAGTGCTGGGGACCACTGGAGCTGGTGCAGTCAACCAGCCCTGAGGGTGCAGCCCTGGTGGAGAAAGGGGTCAGGGCTCACGTGGGTTGCAAATGATGCAGCAAACAAGCTGGAAGGGAGCTGATGCCAATGCCAGCCAGCACAGCAGGGGGTCCTGGCTGCCCAGCAGCTCAGAAAGCTTCTCTGCTTCTCCAAGGGGTGCTTCAAAGACTACAGAACCCAGAGATATTTCCCTGTGCCACGGCCTCAGCTGGAGATGCTCCAGCTGGAAAAGGAGGAGCTGAGCAGTCAGGGGAGATGGCATCGAGGGGAGGTGGCATTGAAAGCCTACAAAACCCAGAGACATTTCCCCTGCACCATGGCCTCAGCTGGAGCATCTCCAGCTGGAAAAGGAGGAGCTGAGCAGTCAGGGGAGATGGCATCGAGGGGTGGCATTGAAAGTTCACAGAACCCAGAGGCATTTCCCTGCACCACAGCCTCAGCTGGAGATGCTCCAGCTGGAAAAGGAGGAGCTGAGCAGTCAGGGGAGATGGCATCGAGGGGAGATAGCACTGAGAGGAGGTGGCAGCCAGGGGAGATGGCAGCCAGAAGCTCTCCCATCGTACCCACACCCCAGGGGACACTGCCCTGTCCTTCAGAGGGGTGGAGCTGGTGCCAGTGCCTGGCCCTGTGTGTTCCCAGAGCAGTGGTGGGGTTGGAGTAAAGCCTAGAGAGCAGCTTGGCTCTTCTGCCTCTGCAGAGCAAGCTGGTCTGAAAGGACTGGGTGCCTCTTAAATGCATCCATGCCCTGGGCACAGCAGGAGCTGAGCACCAAGGTGGGGATGCCTCAGGCAGGGTGCTGTGTCCTGGCTGGAAGACCTGAGCAGATGGAGCTGGAAAACATGGAAGGACAAGGGAATGACCCACGCTGCTCATCTCCCTGGGGGGTGTGTGCACCAGCTGCAGGGCTGGCCCCAGCTCCATGCTGCCAGGGCAGGGGGTGCTTGAGCCACCTCACCCCACTGCCCCCTTCCCAGGAACCTCTCCCAGCCCCTTGCAAGGTGAACTTATTTCCACAGTGCCACAGAGAGAGGGGAGAGCTGGTGGCTAGGCACCGGGCTACCTCCTGGCACCAGCAAGGGCACATCTTGGCTCTTCAGCTGCTCCCCAGACCTGGAGAACTCCTTTTGGAGACCCATCCCCACTCTGAAGACAGCAGGCAGTCACCACCAGGTGTGTTTACCCACGAGGAGCTGGCTGCAGGAGTGTGTTTGGTGTTTGCCAGCAGGGCCCGTGCGGTGCCACCCCCGGCACGATCTGCGCCGCGGCAGCGTCGCCACCATCTGTGCCGCGTGGGCTCTCCCCATCCCCAGTGCCACCTCGCTGCCAGTCCTGCCAGAGGGGATACCCTGGGACCCCCCACCCCGGATCTCTACCATCTTTGCAGAGGGCAGAAAAGGGGCAGCTGCTGGAGGGGCAGCACTGGGAGACAGATCGGTGCCTGGGGCAGCACCTCAGGGTGCCCAAAATCCCAGGATAAAACTGGGGGTGGGGTGGGGGGATGTGTCTAAACCATCCCTCTGCAGAGTGGGAGGCTGCAGAGTGGGGGTCGTTCAGAGACCCCCAGCACGACATCAGCTCCGTATGCCACCCACTTAGGTTGATGGGAGGAGGGGGAGAAACACTGAGCTGGGGGCCCCGGACACACAGTGGGACTGAGCCTACCTTGGGGAGATTGCTGCCACCAGAGCCCCCAAACCTCCTCCAGACCCAGAGAGAGGCACCTGAGCTGGCCCAGGGGCTGCAACCAGTTGCCAAGCTGGGAGCACAAGATGCCAGAACTGGAGGCTGGCACTAGATGACCTTTAAGGTCCCTTCCCACCCAAACCATTCTATGAACCTATGAACCTTTTCCTGCCCTCTCGCACCCGGCTGCTGCTCCTCTCCTCCCCCAGCTGCCCGAGGAGCTCAGTATCCTGGGAACCCTCTTTGGTAGCAGGTCCCCAGAGCCCACAACCACGGGGTGAGGGGGACACACACCCAGCCAGGCTGCAGCCCGCCCGGGCCAGGCACTCACCGAGGTGGCAGCGGATGCGGATGTTGGTGGGTCCGTAGTGCTCGGCGATGACAGTGCCCGGGCTCAGCACCGAGATGCAGGCGTTGCCAAAGACGTTGTTGCCAATGCAGGTGCGGAGGCTGCCGAGCAAGCGGTACGTCCGTGGGCATCTCCTGCAGTTCCTGGGCACGCACATGCCCTGGTTCACCAGGTAGAAGGTGAACCACTCCCCGCTGGGCGTGCTGTTCATTTTCCATCCTTGCGGGAGGCTGCAGTTTGAGAAAGCTTTGTAGAGGGTCTCAAACTCGCACAGGATGGTCTGGAAGTTGCGCTCCAGCACCTCCACGTCGTGTTTTTGAGCGTCCCGGGAGAAGTAAGGAGCCGTGGGCAAGTCTGGCAGGAAGAAGACCTCCGGCTTCTGGATGGAGGGCCGGCTGTTGAGGTAGCGACCCTGCTCACGGATGCCTTTGTGGATCCTGCCCATGCCGGACCAGGAGTAGCGCTTGGCATACTCCTGCAGGTTGTGGTAGAGCTTCTGGTTGAGGCCGTCGTGGTGGCCGCAGCGGACACACTCGGCGGAGTGGCAGTAGGCGAAGCCGTTCTGGACGCCGTTGGCCTCGGCGCTCTGCATCAGGGCGTTGACGGTGGCGTAGGCGCGGGGCTGCTCCCGCCCCACGTGGTAGCAGTACCAGACGAAGAGGAGCAGGAGGCAGGCGACGGCGGCCAGGGCGCTGGCGTCGCAGTCCCGGAAGGATTGGATCCCGGCGGCGATGCAATCCCGCAGGCCGTCCAGGGACCAGCTCCAGCCCAGCAGCCACTCTGCAGACATGGTGGTGCAGCCGGGGCGGGGGTACGGGTGGGTGTGTGGCGCTCAGTCCTCCTGCTCCTCAGAGGGACCCACACCGTGCGGCTGGGCCGGGGCTGGGGGAGAAGGAGCTGCCATGGGGAAGTGCAGCTGAGGCTCTCTCTGGCACGCCTGGGAGCTCTGCATGGGCAGTGGTAGCGGCTGGCAGCACTTGGTGTCCGGGCTGCCCAGGGGTGCCAGCGAGGTAGGTCAGTGCTGGGGTAACCAGAGGATCCTCATCTTGGAGGGAGACTCTGGAGAAAGAAAGACGGAGGCATTAGAATCATAGAGCCATGGAATTGTTTGGGTTGGTAAAGGCCTCTAAGATCACTGCCACCGTGGTCCCAGAGTGCCATGGCCACACCTCCAGGGATGGTGACTCCACCACCCCGCTGGGCAGCCTCTTCCAATCCCTGAACCGCTCTTTGCAGCAAAGGGATTTTTTATCACCTCCAACCCAACCCTCCCCTGGCACTATTTCAGGCCTTCCATCACCTGGTACAAGGGAGAAGTGACCAGCTCCTACTTGTCTCCAGCCTCCTTTCAGAGTACTGTAGAGAGCAATGAGGTCTGCCCTCAGCCTCCCCTTCTCCTGACTAAACACCCCCAGCTCCCCCAGCTGCTCCCCACCAGCTCTGTTCTCCAGACCCTTCATCAGCTTCATTGATCTTAGGAGGGAGGCAGCTTCCCCCTGGGGTGCCTGCAAGGGCTCGATGCAGAGGGCACAGCCAGAGCCACGCTCCAGGGCTGCATGGGGCACTTGCTCTTTATGGGGAGGGTGATGGGTGAGGAGCCCTCCCCTGCTGCTCAGCAGCCCAACATCAACCCCAACATCACCCCATGCTGAGAAAACAACTCTCCTCTCTCCACAGCATCTTCCACAAGAGTCCAAAGAGAAGGGAAGGGAGAGAGCCAGGCCCTGTGGATGCCCAGGACTGTCCCCGCTCTTGCTCTCCCTCCCTTCCCTGCTGCCATTATCAGATCTGAAATCTGGCTGATAAGGCAGCTGGGCAAAGCTGGGAGCAGACACTTTAACAGTTCTATCTCGCAGCACATCACTTTATCCCCTCCATCTAAATGCTCTGAAATGAGTCTCCCTTCCCAGACTGAGATGACAGCTTTGAGCCTGCCCAGTACCCTCAGGCTGATGAGAGCCCAGCGCTTGGCCAGCCCTGGTGAGGGCAGAGCGAGGGCACAGGTAGCGATGGTGGCACATCAAAGGGTGGCTTGTTTGGTTGCACCAGCTAGAGGTTACCAGCTCACAAGTCACCAGCTGCTAGCACCACCACAACACCCCACGCACCCAACCCAAAAAACAGAGCCTGTCCTGCCTGCCCAGGCTGGGGACAAGTGCTCTGCCTAACCAGCAGCCACCCTGCCCCTTCTTCAGCGACCTCCAGGCTGCTCTGTCCCACCTCACTATCCCACTCTTGGGAAAGCAGTTCTGTGAAGAGGGGAAAGGCTCCAGCTCCTCACAGCCCCTAACTCCAGCCCCAGGCACCTTGGAGCAGCAGGGATTACGGCAAGCAAGGGGATGGATGAGAAATGGAGGTTGGGAGGCACCCTGAGAGGTACTCTGCCCCGTGGCATGCTGCCAACACCGAAAAGGACCTTGTCATGGCTGATGGGTGGCATTTAAAGCATTGAACAGGAGTGCCCACAGGCCATGTCCCCACACCAAGCAGATGCTCAGGCTGGGCACACGTAGGGGAGGTCACAGCCTGCCCTGGAGCACTGAGAGTGAAGGACATGGGCTCTCATCTGGCCCATCTGTGCTGGTGCTGTGCCCAGATTGCATCTCCTAAGTATGCCAGCTGCTGCCCAGCCCCTTGCAGGGCAGAGGGCTGCAGGTGGGCAGGAGCTGAAGCACAAGCAGCTCTCCAGCTGGGAAGGGTGAAACAAGGGGCACACAGGTAAGGGGCAGGGAGGTGCCATGGGAGCAGCAGCAGCAGCAGCCCTGGTTGGGTCTGGCAGCCAGGGAAGCCATCCAAAGCCACCCAAAGCCCTCAAACCCTTCCCACAGCCCTCCCTGGCAAGCTCCTGCAGCCTGCTAACGAACCTGCATCTCTCTGCTGATGGCTTCAGCTGGTGGAGCTCTGGCTGAGGACCGATTCTACAGCTGGGGCCCTTGTGCAGGGCTGGGGATAGGCTCTGGGCACTCCTGCACCCCAGGGAGGGACACCCACACAGCCACACTGCCTTCTGTCCTACTTCCTTGTAGCACACTGCCTGCCTGCCCCTTCCTGGCATCACCAATCCACGTGGCACCTCAGCCTCCTGAGAATTTTAAGGTAACTTTCCTCCCTCCCCACCAGCTGGCATCCCTCCAGGCACACCGACTGCTCCAGCCCAGGCCATGGAGCCAGTCCCAGGGGTGTTCCCCATGGTTGGCACAATCCCACCACACTCCTCTCTACAGTGCCAAAGCGTGCCTGGGAAGGCAGGAAAAGTCCTGGCATGATCCCCCACGGTGCCAAAGTGTGCCCAGGAAGGCAGGCAGAGCCCTGGCAGAATCCCCCCACGGTGCCAGAGCATGCCCAGGAAAGGCAGGCAGAGCCCTGGCACCATCTGTATTCAGATGAGCTGCCTCAGTGCAGCAGCCAGGCTCCTTCAGAAGCCAACTGACAGAGCAACAGCACAGGGTGGGCAGATCTGGGGGGGTCTGACACCTTTGGAGTCCCCAAGCTGGAGTCACTTACCCCCTGTGAAGGTGGCAGAGCACAAACACACCCTTGCTGGTGTCCTGGTGGTGACTGCTGTCAGCACCTCAAAGAGGAAGACTAAGAGGGCAAACCAAGCAGTACGAGGTCAAAGCTCCTGTGGCCACACGCAGCCTGCCTGGCACTGCAGCCCCACAGCCTTTGGAGCCCTGGGCTGCACAGGGAAGCTTCAAGGCAGAGCTTCCTGCAGAGATCTACCCCAGCAGCTGACTCCTGCACTGGCACAAGCAGCCCTGACACCCAAACCCACCTTCCACAGCAGCACATCATGGCACTGCTGGCCAGCCGAGACCTGCTGCTGGGCTCGTGGGTGCCATCACCCTTCCAGCCTGGCTGCAGAGAGCTGGGCAGTGGCACAGAGCCCCCCTGGCCTGAAAGCCACAAGAAGGCTCGTCAGCTCATGCCAGCAACGCCTGGAGCCAGGCAGGGAGGGTGGCATCCATCCCACACCACCCTGAAGTTGTGCAGGACGTGGAGGCGAGCTCGGTGCCAGGCAGCAGCGCCGTTACATAATGAAGGCAGCCAGGCTGCCATGCAGCACAAAGTTGCATCTTGGGGGCTCCGTGGTGGCCTCGGTGTCTCCTGGAGGAGGTGGTCCCTGCTCAGCCCAGCCGTGGACTCTGCGGCGATGAGGACGCCTGTGGTGGGACGGTCCTCAGCTTGGCACAGGTGGCATCGCCCTCGGGAGCGGCATGAGGAGCGTGGCCGGATGCAGGAGCTGGGGTGAGGCAGGGCACCGGCTGCTACTATCGAGCTGGAGCGTGGCCAGGCAGCTGCTGGCGCTGGCTTCCTACGGTGTGTTACCACGGCCGTGTCACCCACCCGCTGCGACGGTGTCACCCGGTGTCACTCGGCGTGGCTGTCATCACCTGGCATGGCTGTGTCACTTGGCAGGGCTGTGTCACTCTGGTGTGGGTGCATCTCCCAGCGTGGCCACATCACCTGCTGTGGCTGTGTCCCCCCCAACATGGGTGCATCTCCCGGCGCGGCTGTGTCACTCGGCATGGCTGGCACCCAGCGTGGCAGCATCACCTGGCGTGCCTGTGTCGCTCGGTGTGGGTGCATATCCCGGTGTGGCTTTGTCACCCAGCAGGGCTGTGTCACCTGGCGTGGGTGCATCAGCCGGCGTGGCTCCGTCGCCTGGGTGGCTGCCATCACCCGGTGTGGCTTTGTCACCCAGCGTGGCTTTGTCCCCCCCAGCGCGGCTGTGTCACCTGGGGTTGGGGGGCGGGGGGGGCGGACTGCCATCGCACGGCGTGCCTCGGTCAGACCCAAGGTGGCTGCCATCGGCCCCCGTGCCAGCCCTTCCCCACCGTTCTGCTGCCACCTGCCCCCGCGGTGCCACCCGGCGCGGCCGTGTCACCCGGCCGACGCTGAGCCCCTGCTGCCCCCCGCAGCTCCCTTCCCCTCATTCCCCCTCCCCTCCCCGCACCGCACGATGCGGTTGGGTTCGGGGCGATGCAGCGCGGCTGGTACCGACCTGCAGCCGCCGCCGGTGCGGGCCCCCGGCCCCGGTTCCGTTCCGTTCCGTTCCGCTCCGCTCCGCNGAGGGGCCGGCGGGGCTGCGGCATTCGAGTGGGGGGTCCTGGGGACGGAGGGGATGGGAGAGGTGGTGAGGATGGGGGTGTCCCAAAGGGAGAATTCATCCCGGGAACAGCGGGATGGGGGTGGGAGGGCACCGGTACCGGGGAGGGGCGGCAGCAGAGGGGTGAGGGGCAAAGGCATGCGTGAGGACGTGGAGGGAAAACTGACTCCAAGGATAAAGACGGTGGAGGCTGCGGTGGTCAGGATGCAGGGAATGCTGCTGGTCCCGGGGGTGATGGTTTCAGAGGGAGCATCCATCCTGGGAACACCGGGATGGGGGGAACGTGGGCAGTAGGGGCACAGCAGCAGGGGGAGGGGGGAGGTGGGAGGTGGAGAGGAAGCAGCGGCTGCAGGAGGAGCGGTGGCATGGGGGAGGAAATGGAGGGAAAACTACTCCAAGGATAAAGGGAGTGGAGGCTGCAGTAGGCAGGATGCAGGGAATGGAGGTCCCAGGCGTGCTGGTCCCAGAGGGAGCATCCCTCCTGGGAACACTGGGATGGCAGGGCCATGGGCACCGGGATTGCAGCAGCAGGGATGCAGGAGGTGCAGAGACAATGAGGGGATGCAGGAGGAGCAGTGAAACGCAGGAGGACAGGCAGGGAAAACCGCTCCAAGGATACAGGGGCTGGGGACTGCAGTGGTCAGGATGCTGGGGATCCTGGCCCTGGGGATGGTGGCCCTAGGGGTGCTGGTCCCAGGAGTGACAGCACAGAGGGGTACAGGCAGCCATGAGACAGGTTCATGGCTCCAGGGACACAGATTATTAGGGATGCAGCAGCTGGGATTTGCAGGATGCTGGCTTCAGGGAAGGAGGGAGTGCAGGCTACAGGGATGCAGGCCCCTGGGGCTGCAGCAGCCAGGATGCATGGGCTGGTGGTTCGGGGGGCAGCTGGGAATTCCCTGGGAATTCCCTCTGAGAGCCCAGAGAGGGCGGGTGCAGGAGTCCCAGGGCCCCAGCAGCCTCCAGCTGCTGCCCTCGGAGCAGCTTGGGGTGTCCCTTGGCCACTCTGAAGTGCTGGTGGAGAAACAGGTTGTGGTGAGTCCTTCTGCTTCCTTGCTTTTGTCCTTCCAAGCCCTTTTCCCATTCACCCGAGGGAATGTTGTCAAATCCAGGAGCCCCACGGGTCTGATATCTCCTCCAGTTCCCCAAGTGCCAGACCAGCCTCTGAGCTGGCTGCAGGCAGAGTCCTGGCACCAGTGCCCTGCCCTGCCCTGCCCTGGCGCAGTGCCACGTGGAGCTGCGTGGGCCGTGTCACTGCTCCCAGTGCGGGGGAAGCCCTACCTGGCTTCCCTGGTTTTGCCATGTGGTGCCCTGGCACTGCCAACCTGCCCAGCTTGAGCTGGGCTGGAGAAGGGCTGCTTTGCTCAAGCCCCTCAGCTGCGTGTGCTGGCTTTGGAGCAAGCTCAGCCCTGGCTGCTGCAGAGCTAAGCTGAGCCTGGTTTTCTGCCCTGGCACAGTTTGCTGTTCCCCTGAGCTCCCAGGAGCACATTTGCCCCCTGAGTTTGCTCCTGCAGAGCCCTGGCAGCTTTGCATGTTGCAGCCTGGCAGCCTTGCATGCTGCAGCATTGCATGTTGCTGGGTGAAAGGAGAGTGAGTTTATTCCTTCCTGCTCTCTCTCCCAGACCCCTCTCAGCCCCAACCCACTCCTCCTGCCTGCTCTTGGCAGAGAGCTCATCCTTCTGCCAGCAGCCATGGATTCTGCTGGCTCTTGGTGCCAGGCTCTGGACTCTCCCATCCTTTCTCCCCTCCATCTGCTCTCTGCTCTCCTCCATGCCCTGCTCCTCAGCTCTGTGCCTTGGATGAATCACAGAGGCATAGAATCATGGAGGCTGGAAAAGACCTCTAAGATCATCAAATCTAACCTTCTGCTCGACACCTCCACACCCTTCTCTTGCCTCTGCCCTTAGGATGTCTCCTGATGCTCTTCACCCTTTGGTGCAGCACCTCCCTGCCCAGCACTGCACCATCTCCAGCCACTGCTCTGCCCACAGCTCTTCCCCAGTGCTGTTGAAGATCTGAGGGTCTGGGGTCTCATCCTGACTCCTTGGTGTGAGTTTCCCCCTCCCTCCTGCTGAGCCCACATCTTGCAGCACAGGGGTTTCATGCCCCACACTGGGCTTTCTTGCCCTGTGCCAGCCCCATGCTGAGGGTTCAGGGACCCGATGCCCCTGTCCTGTACTCTCCTGAGGGGCTGGCAGGGGCATTGCCAAGATGAATCCTGCTGCCAGCCTCCTTTGGGGTCTGTGCTCTGCAGGTGCCTCCTTTGCTGCTCTGGTTTGGTCTGGGTGATTCAGCAGCCTGGGGATGCCAGGGGAGATGCCACCCCTCTGAGGCAGGCAGGCAGGGCCTGGGGCTGGGGGAGCTAAGCTCCAAATCCTGAAGGGACCTCAGCACCCCTAATATCCACTCCACAGCCAGTACCAGTGGGGCAGCTACAGGATGGAAGGGAGAACCCAGCCCCACTGCCAGCACCTGGGCACTAGGAAGGATCTCTGAGCTCAAGGTAGGGACAGCAAAGGTCTGGCAGGGGCCAAGTGGGCAGTAGGAACTGGCACAGGAGCTGTCCGGTGACAGAAGAGCTGGGAACAGCCCTGGGATGTGCCTGGAATGTCTGTGCCAACAACACCCTGGCAGGAGCCCTGTCTGCCTGGCAGCCTCCTGGCTCCAGTGGTTCCTTCTCCATTTCCCAAGAAGTGCTCCTGGGGCAGCCACCACCCTGTGTCCTCCCTTGAGTTGCTGCCAGGACACAGCTGCTGCCAAGGCTGGGCTTGTGCTCTGCCAGGGACAGGATTTCACAGAGCTGGCACCCAGCAGGGAGCCTTCCTTGTGCTCCCCAAGCTGAGGACACCTCCATCATGCCAGCTTCTGCTCCCTGAAGCCCTGCCAGGCCAGCTTGTGCCCAGGTAATGTGCAACACCTTGAGTGTGGCTTTGTCACTCAGTCCTGTGTCCCTCCCTTGGCACTTCAGGGCATCACTCTGCTGCCACCCCAGCCCTGAGCACTCTCCTCTTTTGCCATATCCCACCCTACTGCATCCCACCCTGAAAGATGCCAGCCCAAAATGGGGGAAGATGCTGGAATATGACCCCCAAATTGGGAATTGTGCAGGAATATGACCCCAGAATGGGCAAAGATGCAGGAATATGACCCTCAGGTGGTGACAGATGCAGAAACATGACCCCAGAATGGGAAAGGATGCAGGAATATGACCTCAGAATGGGGAAAGATGCTGGAATATGACCCCCAAATTGGGAATTGTGCAGGAATATGACCCCAGAATGGGCAAAGATGCAGGAATATGACCCTCAGATGGTGAAAGATGCAGGAACATGACCTCAGAATGGGGAAAGATGCAGGAATATGACCTCAGAATGGGCAAAGATGCAGGAATATGACCTCAGGATGGGAGAGGATGTGGAAATCTGACCCCAGAATGGGCAAAGATGCAGGAATATGACCTCAGAATGGACAAAGATGCAGGAATATGACCCCAGAATGGGCAAAGATGCAGGAATATGACCTCAGAATGGGAGAGGATGTGGAAATCTGACCCCAGAATGAGGGAAGATGCAAGGAACATAACCCCCAAAATAAGAGAAGCTGCAGGAAGCTGACCCAAACGCGGGGCAAAGATGCAGGGATATGAGCAGGACGCTGCAGGAATGTGACAAGCCCAGAGCTGAGCCATGGGCACGGCCCCGCCGCAGGGCAGAGCATCCCTGCGGGGATCTCCTCTTGGCCCAACAGAGCTGAGGGCTCCTGAGTGCTCCGGGTGGGTGGGTGAGCACCCATGGCCGTGGCTGCTGCACCCCCCCTAGACGAAAGCTTCTTCCAGCACACAAAGCTCGGAGCCGAAGGTTGCCTCCTGCCTGACGTCACCGAGGAGGGACCAGCACCAAAGGGCTTTGTTGAGGTTTTTTTGTTGTTGTTGTTGGAGCTTTTTTAATATATATTTTATTCCCCCCCTTCATTTTAGTTCTCTTGCAATCTCTATCCAAAAATAACCCAGCCACCCTCCCCCGGGAATGCTCAGCAGCAGCCTCAGCTCCTTTGCAACCTTCCTCCCCCCCANTCCCCGCCCCAGCCCTTGCATTCGCCTGGCAGCTGCTAAACGAAGCCATTAGCTCCTGTCACATCACGACCTCTGCCAACAGCACGCTGGCAGAGGGCAGGCTGAGCTGAGTGGTTTGCGTGGGAAGGTGGAAAGGGTGGGCAAAAGGCCCCCAGCTTGCCTGGCTGGGTGGTAGTTGCCCCTAAGAGGGGGCATTTCCCCAGGGCAGTGGTGGTGGGTGGGCTGCATGCCCTCGTCCCTCCCCACCAGTCATTGATTGGCACTGCCAGGGAACCCTGGGACACTGCAGGCATCAGGGACTGGGGTTTAAATTAGGGATTCTCCTATAGCAGTGCTCCTCGGGGAGGTGGTGACAGCTGCCATGCCACCACCGTGCTGCCTGGCACCCACAGGTGCCCCCGGGCAGGATCGTGCCGTGGGCATGCATGGTGCTTGTGTGCTCCCTAGAGATGTGCCAGGGCCTGGCTGGCTGCTGGAAAGGGGGAAACCTCCAGGGTAGACACAAGTCCTTGCTCCAGTAGCTTGTTCTGGAGGGGTGGTTCCCAGGGAGCTAGAGGGGTCTGAGGTTTTCCCTGAGCCAAACTGTGCCCCTCTGGGGTGGAGCTGAGTGGGGGTCAGGCAAAGCTGCCTCCCTCTCCTGTCCTCCCCATGGTTCAGGGGAGGTGGCACATGATGGTCAGGGTGTCATCAGGGCACGGGCAAGACAGGTGCCCAGTGGTGGAGCTGTGCTGGTGAG
Organism: Ramphastos sulfuratus; assembly: GCA_013399055.1. Classification (NCBI taxonomy): domain Eukaryota; kingdom Metazoa; phylum Chordata; class Aves; order Piciformes; family Ramphastidae; genus Ramphastos; species Ramphastos sulfuratus. Next base: position 66,046 of record WBNM01026935.1, read on the forward strand.
GTTCCTCCAAACCTTCTGCACATTCTTGTGCCACGGGTGTCCAGTGGGGCCCTGGTGCCTCCAGGCAGGAGCCAAACCCCCACCCACCCTGCTGCAGCTGTGCTGGCACAGGTGATGTTCAGGGAAGGGGTGAGGATGGCTTTGGGAGGCTGCTGGCTCCCGTGGGGCATCCCGTGGAGGAGAGATGTCCCCAGGGCCATGCCAGCTGACCCCATGTCCTGACAGACTCATAGAATCAGTCAGGGTGGGAAGGGACCACAAGGAGCAGCCAGCTCCACGCCCCCTGCCATGCCCAGGGACACCTCACACTAGATCAGGCTGCCCACAGCCTCATCCTGCCTGGCCTTAAACACCTCCAGGGATGAGGCTTCCACCACCTCCCTGGGCAGGTGGGCAGGGACAGGGACACCTTCCAGCACCTCACCACCCTCATGCTGAAATTCTCAGCCAGCTCCATCCCCTGGGAGCAGTGAGGCCTTGCACCAGGGCAGGATTTAACCCCTGGAAGCCACACTCAGAGCCAAGCCACAAGCACTGAGCCACCATCCTGGCACAAGACATGAGCCATGCCCAGCTCTCACTTCCTCCTGCTGAGCTGCAAGGAGGCTCAGGGCTGTCAGCCACACCTACAAACTCCCCATCCCCCCCCCACCACCCCACGCNCCACCCCCCCCCAGGCGATGTAAAAACACAGGACAGGTTCGTGGGGAGGTGACACTGAACGCCAGAGCTTCCCACAGCAGCACTTTGGTCATGTTCAAAAAATATTTAATCCCAGCAATTTTCACATTGTTCTTATAAAAACAGACAGGTATGAAGGGAAATGAAATGCTTTAGTACAGTTTTTTTTTGGCACATTTTTTTTTTCCTTTTTTTTTTTNCCTGAGTGGTTCCTAGCCACAGGGGTACCTCCTCTGCCATTTTTTTTTTTTTTTTGGGGGGGGGAAAGTTTTTTTTTTTAATTTAGTTGTTTTTATTTTTTTTTCTCTCTTTTAACCTTTCCAAATTACAAACACACTTTTTTTTTTTTTTTAAAGGAAACAAACAATCTAACAAAAAAAAAAAAAAATTAAAACAACCAATCCAAGCCCCAAATCTCAGCTGTACACTGCAGAGAGGCACTGACCACCCCCAAACCAAACCAGAACCAGCCTCCTGTGGGCACTCTTTGCTGCACTGCAAGGACAAAAGGAACACACCAGCAGCCAAGGATGCTGTTGGTGGCTTCACTGCCCTCCCCAGGAAGCTGGGAGGGGGGGGCTCAGGGAAGAGATGACCCTCTGGGGTTCCCATGGATAGATGTCAGCCCCACCAGTGCCTGGCTCTGGCAGGGGTGAAGGCAGTGAAGGAGTGTGAGGGGTGCTGAGGCTCAAACTGGTGCTGGGACCAGCTCTGTTGGGCTGAATTTTGCCTGCTCTGCTCACCCTGGGCTCAAATCCTGTGCCAGTGCCTACCCATGCTGCCTGCCTGCCTCTCCTTCCCCAATACACCTCCACCTTCCTCCCCTGCCCCTCTCTATCTCCTGCTCAGCTGGCACCCAGCAATGTGCCAGCTCTGCGGGCTTCAGGTGGGAGCTGCAGATCTCAACAA
>WBNM01026936.1:0-13424 GCA_013399055.1 Ramphastos sulfuratus
AAGGGTGGTTGAGAGCCCCTCCACTATAAGAAAGCAATGAGCTTGCTGAATATGGATTATGTACATTCCAAAATAAGATTTTTTGCACTGGATGAAAAAATGAAGCTAACAAATTGAACCAGCTACCCAAAATAAAAATTAAAGTTCTATGTAAATATATGTTGTTTCACAATAGCATTATTGTAGCGTAACCTCCATTTACAATCAAGATTATTACCAGCTCTGATGAGAAAAAAAATAAATCTGAAGAGGTGTTTCCAAGAATGAAGTAAGAACAGAAAATGTTTGGTTGGGTTTTCTTTTAAGCCAGTAATGTAAGTTCTTTGTTGCATATAAGTGAGAAAACTTAATTGGGACATTTCTAAATTCGGCAAAGATAGAACTGAAAACACAGAATCATAGAATCATAGAAAATATCTGGTTGGAAGAGACCTCAAAGATCATCCCACCCAACCTTCAACCCAGCACTGAAGAGTCAACACTAAACCATGCCCCTAAGCAACAGGTCCACACCTTAAACGCCTCCAGGGACAGTGACTCCACCCTGGACAGACCATTCTAATGTCTGATAACTGTCTCTGTGAATGTGCTGGGTTTAGACTAATTGGAATGTTTTAATGAGAGAAATCAGATCATTGGCTGTGAAAAGAAAATAATGATGATGTCTATGTCATTCATTAGTTTGCTGAAAGGGATGATAAGCTAAAATGTAACTAATCTTCCCTCAATTTGTCCTGGGACATTGCCCTATTCGTTTCTCCTTTGATCTGACTTAATATCTCTCCTCTAATCCTGGCTAACAACTAACTCGTAATCTTTGCTGACTTCTGTTTTTGTTGCCTGTCTGAGAAAGTAGAGGGAGAAAGAGGGGGGTAGCTTTGAACCCTTTTGGGCAGTTTCTTTGTTCTAGAGGGAGTTTGGATTTCTGTATTATTTCTAATGTGTATATAATTGTAAATACTTGTAAATATATTGTGTATGTGTGCTTGTAAATTTTGCCATGATGTAAATATAGCTTCATCTTACTTCCAAACCATCTGAGCTAGTCTGGTAAATTTCAGATGGGGGAGGGGGAAGCTCCTAATCCACATCAGTGAAGAAATATCTCCTACCATCCATCCTGAACCTCCTGAATCAACAAGCAATACAGAGATGGAAAAGTACCAACAAACCTTGAACTAAGTGATAGGACAAGGGTCAGCTTCTCCAGAATATTGCTTGTAGGTGAATAAATTTAATTTCATCTCCTCTAATTATCTGCATTCTTCTGTGGTTCTGGTTGTATATACAATTATTTTTAAATATAGCTATTTATTTAGAAGTGTTGTAAAATTGCTGCAAACTTAAACACAAGTGAATTATGAGTGGTAGCATTACAACATTCATCAATATAATGTATAAATTCAGAACCAGATATTTTATATCTCTTTTCAGTATGTTCCCAGATTTCCAGCAGTTACCCCCTGAAGACACACAGATTCAAGTTTTGAACTTTCAACACCATTTATTTGCAAAGATATAACTTTTTTTTTTTCTGCTCTCAGCATACCCAGTCCAGCATTTTAACTGTTCTTGTGAAAGAGTTTGGGATCATCTGTAGCTGAAATGAGGAGGCAGAGACACTTGTGTATGTAGCAGATGGAAGACATGCTCTTGTGAACCACACTTGGTGTCTCTGTTAGGGGTATCATTTCAGAAAATTTTTTGAGGTTTTATCATTTTTGTGCATAGTAAACCAAGTGAAAAAAATTATTTGTTTCTTATTGCTTTGAAGTCTTATGAGAAAAGCAAAACCAGTGGTTGCTTAAATACTGCTGTATTGTAGTAAACTTTTAAATGGGTTGGTTGATAAACATTATGTTCCCATTTTAATTTTTTCTTGTCTTATATGGGTAAATATAAAACACGATTTATTCTGTTACATAAGGCTTAAAGTGTATAATGACATCCTTATTAGTAAAAACACATTAATAATATGCTCACTTAGGTAATTCTCTTTCTAATTAGTCTTTTCATTCCTGTGTATTTTATCATCTCAGATGGAGGTAAAGTTCAGGTTGTTATGCAAAGGTAGGATTTAGTTTAGCTGCCTGTACACAGAACACTAGTGCCATTTTTTGTGTTGAGTATTTTTTTTTTCTATCTTTCAGTTTTTGTTTAAGAACTATAAAGGTCTCCTGAAAACATTGTGGCCTAAGTACTGTACCTGTAAGATGGTTTGTATACTCTAGGGCAAGTGAAATTGCAGGAGTTGCCTACATTTAAGTCAGCTTATAAAATTTATGGTCAACACAGCCACTGAGACTCAAACAGTTTGCTTAAATGTGTTCATCTCATGCCATTTGAGAACTCTCCAGATGCCATTCCAGGAAGATATAGGTCTGCTTTACGTCCCATCTGTCACTTCTATGCATATATCTTGGGTATCTTAGCATATCTCAAATGGCACTGGGAGCCTATATTTAGGCAATTGAATTAAGCCTATACAGGCTAGAAAGTTGCTCAGCTGATTACATTTACGTGTCTCCTGAAAATGGAACTGAATAATTCCTTAGATTTCCTCATCTCTGCTGTACTACAGACTTGATTCATTTTTTACAAAATAGGCACACAATCCATTTTAAATGCTTTGTCATGTCCTGTGAGATCTTAGGTACCTGTACAGGAATACATATCTTTCCCATGGTGGTCTTTTGTTATATCTGCCAGCTCCACACAGAAATTTTAGACATAATTAAAGATCTTATCTGGCACTAAACACCTATATGTGGCAAGTGAAGAAATTTCCAGATCACCACAGCACATATTGTCAGATAGCTCATGTCAACATGTGAGTGTGGACTAATTTACAATATTTACTCCAGGTGCTTACACATAAGTGGCTCACTCTAGCCCACTTTTATTGGTACCAAAGGGTGCATACTTTTCTGAAGGTCTTGTGTCCTAAATGTTAATCCAGGAGGTCTCAAATGCTAGTAGATACCTTTATTTAGGAAAGAAAGAAACAAACAAAAAAACTTGAACAGAGCAGTCCCATATGATTAAACAGACTATACCAAACTGAGATTTTCTAAAGATTGTTTCCTAATGAAAGGGACCTCAAAAGACTGAAGATACTGTGAACAGAAACTGTAAGAAGTTCAAGAAAGATAAATGCAAACTCAGGTACCTGGGATGGAGTAACTCAATGAAACAATGCAACCTGGGTGTCATCTCGATCAAAAGCAACTTTACATATTTTGGAGGACACTTAAGTTGAATATGAGGAAAGTGTGATGTTGTAGCAAAGACCAAGAACAAACTGGCAAGTATTAGTAAGAGTCCAGCCAACAAGTCAACAGCCATGATTATTTTTCTCTATTTGGTGTTTGTAAGAATACATCTATGGTAGTGAATCCAGTGGAGAGACACCACAACAATTAGGAGTCTGAAGCACAACAGCTAAGGACAGGAAAAAAAAAAGGCTAGGAGGAATTCAGCTGGCATATTCAGTTACTTGAAAAGCATTTGTGGGGAAAATAGAATCGCAGTCTTCAGAGTTGTACAGCAAAACAACTAGAATCAGTGGACAAGCTTGCAATAAGCCTGATATAAGGAAAAGTTTTTCAGAACAGGAGCAGTCAAAGTCTGGAACTGGCTGCCCAGAATCAGTGAGGAATCTCCATTCTTAGAGACATTCAAAACTCATTTGGATGAAATCCTGATGGACATGCCGTAACTTCAAATCCATTTAAGAAGGAATTTAAATCTGATTATCTTCACAGGCACTCTATGACTGAAATTATCAAATTATTCCTTAATTCTTGAATCCCATAGTGTATGCCCAATTCTGTAAAGGAATTTTCAAATTGTACAGTCATTCTTTTACATTATGCTGGTGGAAGAAAACTATTCAAATTCACCTTTTCCTTCTTCTCATAGGTAACTTAGAAAGAGGTAAAGCACTTGGAACATTATTTTTTTGTTGTTATTTATTTACACACAATACCAATGTATTGTTCTTGAAAAACCATGTAAGAAGGACAGGAGGACTGGGATTTGTTGTCTTTTTTTTTTTTCTTTTAATTTTTTTTCTTCCTCTTCCCACACCCCCGTTAATTTTCTAATCTTAGCAATACTGTACTTGTGATTAGGTGTGTTAGGAAAGCTACCTTCTCATATGTTTTCTGTAGCATGTAAAGAATATTTTTATTGGAATCTAGGAAAAAAATGATTCCTCTGAATTATGGTGACTGGCACTAGAAGACACGTATTTTTGGGACTGTGTTAAATCATTGAGCTATTTGCTTTCTACTTTTTGGCATTAGATTCATAACTCTCTGCAAACTGGGCTTAAGTCAGACAGACAGGAGGATATTCTAGCCAGTGTTTGACTCAGTTGTGCCTGAAAGACTTTATAGTTCTCTTTTACTTCCCAGCCACAGCAGGGGTGCCTATCCATGATTGCAGTAGCTAGATTTCCTAAAGGTAAGCCTCTTGTAAGTACAAACGTTCAAAATGTTCATTGCAAGAATGAATACCACTGGATCATTCATGGTTCACTACTCAAAATAGGAATAAACCCTCTAGGAAGAAGTATGTTAGATTCTTATGCATTATACAACTTTTATAGTAAAGGATCCTAAAAGGAAGAAATTTGGGTTTTGACTGAGTTACCAAACACACATGCTGGAGAGCATCTAAGATGACATAGTCAAAGCTTTTCCTTCGTAAGATGTTCTGACAGCAATAGAATGTTTAAAACCAGAATGATGGAAGTTCTTGCAGCCCACTACTCTTCAGATACACAAGATAGTAAAACATCACCAAAATTGTGATATAAAGTAATGCTTTATGAGCTATGCTTCATAGTTTTTAGCACAAATAGAGCAGTTAGCATTAGCCCATACAGTTAAAACTAATCTTGGGTGAGATTATTGAATCTGTTCTGATTTGAGCTATAGTAGACAGTGCCCATTGTAGTTCTTAATCTGAAGTTGTCAGTGTTTAAATTAGAAGAACTGGTCAGTTATTGCTGACTGCTGAAATTTATTTTCCTATTGGAAGTACTAGAGCCTGAATTCCTTAACATTCACATTAGCTGCAAATGTGTCATTAGAATTTGATGTTTGATCTGTGGAGCAGGTAATTATTAGGGCATGAAGAGTACTGAAATAAGTGATATTGAGTATTTTATTATGAATAATAACATTAGCTAACAGTGTTCAGAGCATGAACATAGCTTAGGAGAATAAGAAATAGCTTTAAGTACAATTGCTCATATTTATGAGTTCACACTTCACTGTCTAGGCATATTATCTAATACTTGCTCTGAATATGATATTTGAAGACAAGTTCCAGAGAGTAAACTCATCAATGGAATATTTATATAAAACAAATAAAGAAGCATGCATTTCTGTAAAACCAAGCCATCTTTTTTTATTTGGGATTATCCGAAGTATTTGTTCAATTTTTGTTTAATTTCCCTAGAAGCAAAAATATCATATGTGCATTCTTTACCTTCAGTGACATCTTTTCTGAACTTTATGATTAGTGGTGGCTCAACATATGGTACCACAAAAAACTTTTGAGTCTTGACAGCTTTTAAAAATTGTTAAGCATTACTGTTACAACAGTTTTTCAATTAACTTTCTCCCTCTCATAATTACCTGAGGAAAAGTCATTTGTTGAATGGATTTCAAGTCTAACTGTAGTCTATGTACTGCCCTATCATTAATAAAATAATCTTCTGTTCCATGTAGATTTAGACAGTTTTCTATGATTGTTAAAAATAAATTATATAATTCAGTATAATTCTACTTACCAACTCTTTTGATGATGTACATAAGATATATGAAGAAAATGTCATGTCCCTTGGGCAGCTGACACAAGGATATGAGGAACCATAGACATGACAAAATTCAGTTTTGAATTTCAGATATCTGAATATAGACGTCTACTGCTATTTGAGATGAGATATTGTATCTTGTTTTATTACTGCTGTCTTGTTGTTCTACACCATTTATTGTTTGCCATTTTCTAATATGAAACTCCAGTGCAGCTTTACTATAGATCAAATCTGTCTATACTTTAGGTTTCCAGTCATTCTAAAGCACACTGAGTTTTAGAAATTAGTGGGAAAAGACAATAAACAATTACTGTCTCAGAGGTACTGTCTAAATTTAGTTGGAGTGAATGGGATTTTCTCCCTCTAAATCTGCAAAGAAATCACATTTTAATTTATTGAATGTGCACCCTTTGTATGACACATTAATATCAAAACATCTTTTAAAATTCAGGGAAAAAAAAAAAAAAAAGAAAGACTGCAAAGAGATTGACAGGAGATCCTGAATGTGGTAGTTTGAGGGGTCCCAGGTTCCCTTAAGAAAACTGCAGAGATGAAGTTCCATCCCAGGAAACAGACCTGGTTGTCCCAGGATGTTGTAATATTGTTTTTCTATTCCACTTTCCAGTATCATAGCTTATAAGGCAGTGTCTGGCTGATATTTGTTTTCTTCTCTCTTCTTCTCCCTGCCTTTCCTCCCTTCTATCCCATGGTCTGTGTGTGGGAGATGGCTTCAAGCTGGCAGGGAATTTTGAGCTGTGTCACGCACCCTGCTGAGACCTTGTAGGCCTAAGCTGGGGGAGAGCAGTGTTGACCTACTGTCAGGCCTGCTGAGGGTGGAAGGGGTGGAGGATCTCTGGAAGGTTTTAGTCCGATAAACTTGACCTAGCTTGTGGATGTATTCATTCTACCTGATTGCCTTTTCCATATATGCACTAGTAGATAGAATCTCCCTTTACACTTCCAATCAGTGTGCAGTTTCTTTCATTCTTACTCTTCAAAAGGAGTTGTGGCATTTCTGTCCTCCAGTCCCGGGTAGCTCATGGCCCTAAATTGTGACACTGAGCCATGGTGGGGAGAACCTTCCAGGGCCTGGGAGGAGGCAGTGAAGCCTGTGAGTGGAACCCAATTTTTATTAATCTTCAGTAAACTGAATGTGAGAAAGTATAATATACCAGAGCAGCATCCGTCTAAAATTTATCGTATGTGCTTGGAAAGAAGTCACAAAGGCAAGGAGCTTTGGTAGAAAAAAAAATCAGCGAAAAGAGGTGTTTGACATACAAGAAAGTTATTCCTAACTGAAGGTGAATCAGAGAAGAAAAGTTACCAAGTAGCTAGTCACTTCCTTCTTTGAAACTGTTTTCCCACATCTTGACTGAGGCAATGAAACCTGTGACCCACGCATACAAGGAGTTCCCTAAGTCTATTCATTAGTTAATCAGACTTTTACACATATATTGAGTTTTCGGCATCACTCCTGTTCTTTGGAGTGTTTCCTTCACCATGCCATTTCTCAGGAAAAGCTCTGATGGCACAATGAATGTTTATATCTCAGTGAACGTCAATGGGAAAATCAAGCTAATGTACCTGGCCTTATCCAGAAGCAAAAAGCTTCCTTTTCTTGGTCCTCTTTCCACAATCAATGTTTACATCTTCTGCCTTGAGCCTAGAGTTTTAATCATTGTTTAGTGCTACCAGGTTACTTGCAAAGTGAAGTTCTTTAGAGCAGAATGAACCATAGGCCAGACACATTTTAAACCTGTACTACTTCATCTAACGAATAAATGAAAAGTTAAAAAGATGTAACTGCCAGTACCATTATATTATTTATGTTTCTCAGTTTTCTTTAACTTATGAAAGAATGATCATACCGTGGCATCCACTAATCTTGGGATATGCAATCTCGTAAAAAAATAGAAATATATTCTGTAATTTTAATTTTGCTGCTCTAAAAATAACAGATTCCTGGTTTATTATTAAAATATGTAAAAAGTATAACAAACCCGAGCATTTTAAATAGCTCTGTCTGAAGAATTTTGGGGCTACCCCTTTCTAAATTTCATTTTAGTAGTATATTTAGATATTTATGAACCTAAATAGTTAAAACTAAATGAGACATGCATTTGACACTTAGCTAAGGAAAGAATTGGCCTCCTGATGCAGAAAAGCTGCCAGGAATGTTTATTAATGCTGCCTTATGTTAATTAATCATACTTCTCAAAACTGAAGAATGAAAATGCTTCTTGAAAATAGCAGAGCTTTTTCAGGAACAACAATTGTCCATAATCTGGTAAAGGAGACATTCACTTACAGGCAATGATCCTGTATAACACTGGAACAATCTTCCCAACACTTGCTTTTCTGGAAAAATTAAGAGAACCAACGTGGACTTCACCTAGTGTGCAGCACATCAATATGGCTCTTGCTTAGTATTGAGACAGTTACAGAACTTTGACAAAGACAGAAACACTGAGAACTGGAGTTATTCTTTTCCTAAAGTTGCAAAATATCAATTAAGCCTTTTGAAAGTGAAGAAAAGAAAACATAAATGCTAATATTAGGACATAAATCTTTTGGAAACCTAATATTTCAAGGTAGAAATACGCAAGCTGAATTTAACCCCTTTAGCTGTTGCCCAGACTGAGCAGAGAGACAGGCCTACTTGGGATAGAAAATCACTGACTTGTTGGGTTATTTTGAGAGTATCTTTTCTGTCTTTGTTTGTTTGTTTGTTTCAATTAGGATTGAGTTGTTTGTTTGTTTTAAATAAAGATAATGATAGATGTTAATCTGCTATAGAAGTCCTGCCTTTTTCTTTCACTGTACAGTGAATGTTTGTGTGGACTAAAAACCAATCAGCTACACCTTTAGTTAAAATACTGAGCTGAAGTAGTTTTTTCCTTGATAAAAAAAAAAAAAAAAGGTAAAAAATATTTCTAAGATATTTGTTCCTGTCTATTTCAACACAGCCAGTGTATTTTGCAGAGGAAGAGATTATAGCTATATGGATGAAATTATTTCCATGTTACTTGGCCTCAGGGCCAGAGAGCCATGCCATTCTTTCTTCGCTAGGATAGGTTCAGGTCTCATCCCTCTAAAGCCATAAAACATTAAATGTGTTTGCACTTAATTTCAAATCTGGTATATAATATTTTGCAGAAAGTCATCTATCAGCACATCGGTAGGATGTTTTCCTTCACTAGACAGCAGAGAACTGATTCTGCTGGATAACTAATTGTAGTAAAGAGAAACTCAAGACCTGCATTTTCACCTTGTTTCATAGGTTGTATCATTGTATGCACTGTTCCTGTATCCTGTGTGACTCAGTTATGAATTCAACATTGCAGTTGTTTTCACAAGTAAAAACATGTCTCAGGAAAATAATAACAACAATAACAATAACAAGGAAGAAGGAGAAGGAGAAGGAGAAGGAGAAGGAGAAGGAGAAGGAGAAGGAGAAGGGGAAGGGGAAGGAGAAGGAGAAGGAGAATGAGGAGTGGCATCTGAATAATATAACAGGTAATGGTACACAAAGACTTTCCTGTTTGGATAAGTACTGAAGAGTAGAGGTGTCTAAAAAGAACCTTACCCGAAATATCTACCTGCTGAGACAAAATTTTCAGCTCTATGTAATGTAGCCCTGCAGTCAATTGTTGGTGAAATACATATTCAGTAAGGATTCAATATATATTTGATGTGATGCTAAACTGTTCAATTTAAAGTTGTATGTACTTATCAACTACACCTTAAACTAAACTGCAGGCCTAAAACTTAAGGCAGGTTGTGTTTCTCACTGCATCTAAATCTCAAAAATGCTTCCCAGCTTCTTTCTCTTTCCCTTCTTCCACAACTCAATGAAAAGAATTGCCCAACACATTACACTCTTTTTTATCCTGTATGGTTTTCTTAGGGTTGATAGACACACTGAGGCTCGATGGATCTGTGTCATTCAAAGACTGCCAGTCTAGATGATTCGGGATGTCTAGTATTCTGAGGTGTAATGCAGCACAGTTCAGAAACTATGGATATGACCTGTGAATGCCTATGATTAGACAGAATATTATCTTTTGTGAGCCTCCTAGTTCTCTTCCTGCCAGACTACCAGTACCACAGGAATATTTCCTTAAGCAGCCACTAGGCAGTTCTGATTCTTTCCAAATTTATACATGGTAGGGATGTTTTGCACAAATTAAATAAATTATATCAATATGTATTTGAGCTTTCAAAAAAAAAAAAAAACAAAACCAACAATTTGCATGAGATTTACTTGCAAAGTATTAATTTGTTTTTGATAAGACTCAAGATGTCCACCAGACTACTATGCTTATACCGATTTCTACGTAATTTATCACTAAAAATGAGTAATGGGAATAATTGCCTCAAGCACAAGCCCTATGAGGAGAGGCTGAGGGAGCTGGGATTGTTTAGCCTGGTGAAGAGGAGGCTCAGGGGAGACCTTATTGCTGTCTACAACTACCTGAAGGGTGGTTGTGGCCAGCAGGAGGTTGCTTTCTTCTCTCAGGCAACCAGCACCAGAACAAGAGGACACAGTCTCAAGCTGTGCCAGGGCAAGTTTAGGCTCGAGGTGAGGAGAAAGTTCTTCACCGAGAGAGTCATTCCCCACTGGAATGGGCTGCCCAGGGAGGTGGTGGAGTCACCGTCCCTGGAGGTGTTCAAGGCACGTTTGGACATGGCACTTGGTGCCATGGTCTAGTCTTGAGGTCTGTGGTAATGGGTTGGACTTGATGATCTTTGAGGTCTCTTCCAACCTTGCTTATACTGTGATACTGTGATACTGTGAATAATGTAGTCATTATATGATGTAATTTGAATTTATCTTGAGTAGAATTAATTCTTCTTTAATTTGAAGTTTAGAAAAATAACATCTGTAAATTTTGTCACAAACAAATGTTATGAAAAGTCTGCCTTTCCTTTTCTTATTTTTTAAGTTTTATTTTATTTTTAGAATTTATTGGCATACTTAACCAGATAAACAGTATAGAATTTGACAGATACAATAGATCACCTTAGCACCTATGGAATATCAGCAAGTTAATTACCATATAAAAGAGGAAAATTTAAGAAATAATCATATCTCTATTTTTGTGAAGGAAGCATTGTCTGTTAACTGGCTAATAAAAGCCACTTTGTAATGTAATCCAAACATATTTGTGCACCTTTAAATATTCATGCAAAACTAACCATAGCTGAAATGCTCAACATATTTCCAGGCTCTAAAGTAGTCTCATTATTGTAGTATGCATTTTCCAGTTTGCATCTGTATTACTGCTAAACTAAAGTTATGCCTGAAATATTTTGTAATGAAGCATTCATTTTAAATATCAATTTCTTATTCATATTCTTTATCAATATTAGTACCTTTTAAAACAAGTAGAAGGAATTTTATTTTGTGATAAATTTCACTTGGAACTTTTGCTGATATCAAAGTCTGTTCTATTCTACCTAAATAAAAAGAAAAGTTTTATTTGTATTCTACAGAGCTTTCATAACATTCCCAAGAAAGTAATTTCAGTTCCCTCTCTCCCAGATCAAATTAATTTGACCAGGCATAATTTAATTAGCATTAATTATTATACATGCAATGTACAACAAATGAGTACATCAATAAATAAGTGCATCAAGCATCTAATCATATGTAATGAAATGGACTAACAAAAGTATGTTGTGCATTTGTGCTTAGACAGGGATATAGTGTTTTGACTTTTAATGGATCGTGTCTTTTTTCCTTTATTTAGCAATGACTAGGCATGCCTCTAATGCCAGCCCTTTTCTGTACCTCCATTTCCATCATATGCACACACACCAGAGTTTTGAAGTGTTTTATCTTACAGCTGAGATTTATCTCTAATAAGCTTAATTGAAAATCCAAAATCTGACCTCCTTTAAAACTAAAAAAAAACCCAGTCTGAATTTCCGAACAGTTCCTAGAAAAAAAAAAAGGAGTATATTTAAATTTTCCCCTTCAGAGGCAAGAGAAAGCAGCCTGGAAGACTGAATTACATCTGCATAGACTACTAACAGAGATTTTCTCTTCTTTAGTTTTTGAAGTTCAGCTGTGAATTGTTAATATCAAACATATATATAAAACTTTTATTAGCTTATCCTGATGTTGCATCAATGAGGCAAATGAACATTCAGCTGGGAAAAGCTAAACACAAGTTATCTGGTAAAATATGCAAATATTTCCACCTGTAAAGTATATATTTATATGTATGTGTGCCATCATAAACAGACATAAATATCTGTGTGTCTGTGCATACTCTATGTCTGTGTCTGTATATGTGCACATATGGGTGTGTGGGTCACAAACAAATTATCCTATCAATAGAATTGTCCCCAGGTAATTTGTTTATTATTTATTTTAACTTGGTATGTGTAAATTTACAGATGAAATCATAGTGTTGTTGTAGTCACACCAGCAAGTGACAAGTATATGCTTTCTTTCTGCGAATTGGTTCTTAATTCTTTATTAGGTCTTCAAAGCACACATAAAAGGGAAATGAAACAATATTTTTCACAATATTTCTCTGTGCAGAATCCTGTCNTGGCATCTGAATAATATAACAGGTAATGGTACACAAAGACTTTCCTGTTTGGATAAGTACTGAAGAGTATAGGTGTCTAAAAAGAACCTTACCCGAAATATCTACCTGCTGAGACAAAATTTTCAGCTCTATGTAATGTAGCCCTGCAGTCAATTGTTGGTGAAATACATATTCAGTAAGGATTCAATATATATTTGATGTGATGCTAAACTGTTCAATTTAAAGTTGTATGTACTTATCAACTACACCTTAAACTAAACTGCAGGCCTAAAACTTAAGGCAGGTTGTGTTTCTCACTGCATCTAAATCTCAAAAATGCTTCCCAGCTTCTTTCTCTTTCCCTTCTTCCACAACTCAATGAAAAGAATTGCCCAACACATTACACTCTTTTTTATCCTGTATGGTTTTCTTAGGGTTGATAGACACACTGAGGCTCGATGGATCTGTGTCATTCAAAGACTGCCAGTCTAGATGATTCGGGATGTCTAGTATTCTGAGGTGTAATGCAGCACAGTTCAGAAACTATGGATATGACCTGTGAATGCCTATGATTAGACAGAATATTATCTTTTGTGAGCCTCCTAGTTCTCTTCCTGCCAGACTACCAGTACCACAGGAATATTTCCTTAAGCAGCCACTAGGCAGTTCTGATTCTTTCCAAATTTATACATGGTAGGGATGTTTTGCACAAATTAAATAAATTATATCAATATGTATTTGAGCTTTCAAAAAAAAAAAAAAACAAAACCAACAATTTGCATGAGATTTACTTGCAAAGTATTAATTTGTTTTTGATAAGACTCAAGATGTCCACCAGACTACTATGCTTATACCGATTTCTACGTAATTTATCACTAAAAATGAGTAATGGGAATAATTGCCTCAAGCACAAGCCCTATGAGGAGAGGCTGAGGGAGCTGGGATTGTTTAGCCTGGTGAAGAGGAGGCTCAGGGGAGACCTTATTGCTGTCTACAACTACCTGAAGGGTGGTTGTGGCCAGCAGGAGGTTGCTTTCTTCTCTCAGGCAACCAGC
>WBNM01026936.1:13497-53134 GCA_013399055.1 Ramphastos sulfuratus
AAGTTTAGGCTCGAGGTGAGGAGAAAGTTCTTCACCGAGAGAGTCATTCCCCACTGGAATGGGCTGCCCAGGGAGGTGGTGGAGTCACCGTCCCTGGAGGTGTTCAAGGCACGTTTGGACATGGCACTTGGTGCCATGGTCTAGTCTTGAGGTCTGTGGTAATGGGTTGGACTTGATGATCTTTGAGGTCTCTTCCAACCTTGCTTATACTGTGATACTGTGATACTGTGAATAATGTAGTCATTATATGATGTAATTTGAATTTATCTTGAGTAGAATTAATTCTTCTTTAATTTGAAGTTTAGAAAAATAACATCTGTAAATTTTGTCACAAACAAATGTTATGAAAAGTCTGCCTTTCCTTTTCTTATTTTTTAAGTTTTATTTTATTTTTAGAATTTATTGGCATACTTAACCAGATAAACAGTATAGAATTTGACAGATACAATAGATCACCTTAGCACCTATGGAATATCAGCAAGTTAATTACCATATAAAAGAGGAAAATTTAAGAAATAATCATATCTCTATTTTTGTGAAGGAAGCATTGTCTGTTAACTGGCTAATAAAAGCCACTTTGTAATGTAATCCAAACATATTTGTGCACCTTTAAATATTCATGCAAAACTAACCATAGCTGAAATGCTCAACATATTTCCAGGCTCTAAAGTAGTCTCATTATTGTAGTATGCATTTTCCAGTTTGCATCTGTATTACTGCTAAACTAAAGTTATGCCTGAAATATTTTGTAATGAAGCATTCATTTTAAATATCAATTTCTTATTCATATTCTTTATCAATATTAGTACCTTTTAAAACAAGTAGAAGGAATTTTATTTTGTGATAAATTTCACTTGGAACTTTTGCTGATATCAAAGTCTGTTCTATTCTACCTAAATAAAAAGAAAAGTTTTATTTGTATTCTACAGAGCTTTCATAACATTCCCAAGAAAGTAATTTCAGTTCCCTCTCTCCCAGATCAAATTAATTTGACCAGGCATAATTTAATTAGCATTAATTATTATACATGCAATGTACAACAAATGAGTACATCAATAAATAAGTGCATCAAGCATCTAATCATATGTAATGAAATGGACTAACAAAAGTATGTTGTGCATTTGTGCTTAGACAGGGATATAGTGTTTTGACTTTTAATGGATCGTGTCTTTTTTCCTTTATTTAGCAATGACTAGGCATGCCTCTAATGCCAGCCCTTTTCTGTACCTCCATTTCCATCATATGCACACACACCAGAGTTTTGAAGTGTTTTATCTTACAGCTGAGATTTATCTCTAATAAGCTTAATTGAAAATCCAAAATCTGACCTCCTTTAAAACTAAAAAAAAACCCAGTCTGAATTTCCGAACAGTTCCTAGAAAAAAAAAAAGGAGTATATTTAAATTTTCCCCTTCAGAGGCAAGAGAAAGCAGCCTGGAAGACTGAATTACATCTGCATAGACTACTAACAGAGATTTTCTCTTCTTTAGTTTTTGAAGTTCAGCTGTGAATTGTTAATATCAAACATATATATAAAACTTTTATTAGCTTATCCTGATGTTGCATCAATGAGGCAAATGAACATTCAGCTGGGAAAAGCTAAACACAAGTTATCTGGTAAAATATGCAAATATTTCCACCTGTAAAGTATATATTTATATGTATGTGTGCCATCATAAACAGACATAAATATCTGTGTGTCTGTGCATACTCTATGTCTGTGTCTGTATATGTGCACATATGGGTGTGTGGGTCACAAACAAATTATCCTATCAATAGAATTGTCCCCAGGTAATTTGTTTATTATTTATTTTAACTTGGTATGTGTAAATTTACAGATGAAATCATAGTGTTGTTGTAGTCACACCAGCAAGTGACAAGTATATGCTTTCTTTCTGCGAATTGGTTCTTAATTCTTTATTAGGTCTTCAAAGCACACATAAAAGGGAAATGAAACAATATTTTTCACAATATTTCTCTGTGCAGAATCCTGTCATATGGAAGAAATCAAATATCTAAAATAATCTAAAACAGTCATATCCTGTCTTTTTCATCTTTCACATTTTGGATGTAATCAAATGATGCCATCTCTTGCTATCTTTGTCTTTAATACAACAACTTACCCAAATTGTTTCTATGCCATATTCCTGAAACAAGGTGACTGCCTTGTATCTTCCACTTAACTACTACAGTTCTGTCATTAACGTATTAAAGAACCACAATATAAAAATACTATGTCATAGAATATTAAATATCTTTATCAGCCTATATAAAAGGAAGATAAAAAAGAAATTATTTTACTTAATTTCATTTTGTCTTGTTTTTCAAGAAGACTTCTTTTTGAACATTAAACAAATTTATCATTTTCTAATGATTTTTGCATGCCAAGATGTGTTGAAGAAAAACCCTAACACTGGCACATAAAAAAAGCAGAAAGTCAAGTTACCTAAACATTACAATGTACATGCCTTAAATCACTATACCCAAAGCCAAATATGCTCATCATCATTAAAATTATATATCAATGAGAAAAATCATTACAGTGGTATTTCACACATCATTGTAAGGCATATTATTTTTGACACATACTCTGAAAAAAGTTCTGAAACAATATCCTTCCTTTCCCAAAAGCAGAAACTATCCTTAAATTAAAAAAAAAAAAAAATCTTTGAAGGTTATTCTTCCTCAAGAGCAAATAAATTTATTTTCTGTCTCCAGAACTGAGATAGATATATATGTATATATTTATATACATGTATATATATATATATATATATATATATAAAATCCCTAAAAATTGATTAAATTTGTTTGCTATAATGTAGACTTTTTAAGCACATACAGTTTAGTTTATAGAATGGCTTAGGACACTGTAGAAATCTGAAAACTGAACTTCAAGTATATCCTTTAAATATTTCTGTTGGGAAGAATGGATTGAGTCACACAAAAACTGCAGGCTGTTGCAAGAGCTGTGCTATGAGAAAACTAGTTTTGCTGCTGATTTTTACAGTAACATATATAGCTTTCTGTCTGTAGGCAGCCTAATAACCCTGAAAAAGATGAAATATTTAAAGTAAAAGGCCAAAACCCAGGTTACTATATGTAATTCCCAGCAATCTTTCTTAAATCTGATACTGGTATGAGACATCAAATTAGCTCTGCTACCCTTAGAAAACAATACCAACTTAACAAAATTTGAGAGGAGTGGTAATTAAGTTTCCTTATGCATTTCTAGGGAGTCCAAAATCCTAACGTGAACTCAAAATGAAGTTCTAAATATCAACAAAAACGTGAGCTATGTTTTCTAATTCAATCTTCCACTGCAGGACAAGGTGACAGGAGACATAGTAATAGCTGTAGAAGGTAATACATTAAATCTAATTGAAAGACTCATAGAATTATTTCTGTTGCAATGGACCTCAAAGATCATTTAGTTCCAACCCCCCTGCCATGGGCAGGGACACCTTTCACCACACCAGGTTGCCCAAGGTCCTGTCCAACCTGGCCTTGAACAATTTCAGGGAGCCGACATCCACAACTTTGCTGGGCATCCTGTTCTAGTGTCTCACTACCCTTACTGTAAATAATGTTTTTCTAATATTCAGTCTAAATCTACCCTCTCCCAGCTTCAATCCATTGTCCCTCATCCTATAACTACAAGCCCTTGGGTAATGTTCCTCCTTAACTTTCATGTAGGCCCTCTTCAGGTATTGGAAAGGCACTGTAAGATCTAAGAACCTTCTCTTCTCCAGGCTGACAGCCTCAACTCTTGTAGCCTGTCCCCATAGGGGAGGTGCTCCAGCCCTCTGATGATCTTCATAGCCATCCTCTGCACCCACCCCAACAGTTTGATGTCCTTCTTGTGTTGGGGACTCCAAAAGTGGGCTCCAAAAGTGAGCTCCAAAAGTACTCCAGGTGGAGTCTCACAACAGCAGAGTAGAGTGAGAGAATCATCTCTGGTCCTGTTGGTCACACTTCTTTTGATACAGCCCAGGACACAGCTGGCCTTCTGGGCTGCAACTTGTCAAGCGTATACTTATCAGTTCATCTAAGACATAGAGGAGCAACATGAAGGGGAGTTTATGTTAAAAGCGTGTCAAAGAAAGGTACTANGTTATTCTTCCTCAAGAGCAAATAAATTTATTTTCTGTCTCCAGAACTGAGATAGATATATATGTATATATTTATATACATGTATATATATATATATATATATATATATAAAATCCCTAAAAATTGATTAAATTTGTTTGCTATAATGTAGACTTTTTAAGCACATACAGTTTAGTTTATAGAATGGCTTAGGACACTGTAGAAATCTGANCCGACATCCACAACTTTGCTGGGCATCCTGTTCTAGTGTCTCACTACCCTTACTGTAAATAATGTTTTTCTAATATTCAGTCTAAATCTACCCTCTCCCAGCTTCAATCCATTGTCCCTCATCCTATAACTACAAGCCCTTGGGTAATGTTCCTCCTTAACTTTCATGTAGGCCCTCTTCAGGTATTGGAAAGGCACTGTAAGATCTAAGAACCTTCTCTTCTCCAGGCTGACAGCCTCAACTCTTGTAGCCTGTCCCCATAGGGGAGGTGCTCCAGCCCTCTGATGATCTTCATAGCCATCCTCTGCACCCACCCCAACAGTTTGATGTCCTTCTTGTGTTGGGGACTCCAAAAGTGGGCTCCAAAAGTGAGCTCCAAAAGTACTCCAGGTGGAGTCTCACAACAGCAGAGTAGAGTGAGAGAATCATCTCTGGTCCTGTTGGTCACACTTCTTTTGATACAGCCCAGGACACAGCTGGCCTTCTGGGCTGCAACTTGTCAAGCGTATACTTATCAGTTCATCTAAGACATAGAGGAGCAACATGAAGGGGAGTTTATGTTAAAAGCGTGTCAAAGAAAGGTACTAGAAAAAGTAGGTAACTTGCAAAAATCCAACAAACATTTAATTGAAAAATTATTCAGTATAATATTTAGACTTTTGCATAATTAATTAAAATCTGGAGAGTACATTGGTCACCTGTAGGATCTCTGTTAATTATCAAATACCAATCAACACCGAGGTATGACGGCAAGGAGAGGGAAGACAGGATGGATGAGAATAGAAAATCCAGAATTAAGACACCAGTGCTTGTGTTCTAAGTACCCTTTTATCTTTCTTTTCAACTGGGTATGGATGATGTTTCCATGCTGAACTGTCTTCATATCAGCACTTCATTTTTTGAACGTGTTTTTCACTTATTTTTTTGCCAGTGCAAACAGAGTTTGCTGTGACTGACTTGCAATATATTAGAAATTAAAATGTAAACATCTAAATTGAAGGTAGAAAGATTGCAGCCTCAGGGCAATACACTGCACATTAAAGGCTCACAAAGTCTGCTGTCACACATTGCATTCGTATGTATTATTACACTGTGTCTATTGACATTATGCCTTTAGGATTTTCATAGGCCTTTAGAAATGATCTCTAAGATTGCTCATGTTTTACCTAGTGCATGCTTTTACACTACTGTTAGAATACTCATGGGTAGGCCAAAAACACAATTCTTTTCTTACATTGGCTAGTAAGAGTGTCAAATTACCAGCCTAAACTGAGCAAAAGGGAATGTTAATTAAAAGGGCAGGATGTGTTCCAGTTGTTCTAATCAAAGAGAGCTTAATCCCTTCATAAGCTGGCTGGCTTTATTGGAGGAAATTTTGAACAACCTTGTTACTTTTGATAACTGTAAGCCACTGACTCATGGCCCCTTGACAGCTAGCTGAGCATGTAATAACATTTCTCTGTATTTGGGGACTGGCTTAACTGGCTTTATAATAGATTATTGTGGATGTTAAAGTGAAATGTTAGTCTTTCTTTAAAGCTCTGTATTCCCTGGTAATTAAGGTTATAAAAAGGGCACTGAGCACAATACAGCTTCAAGGTCGCCAAACACAGATACAAAGGTCTTCAGTTTGTGTAAATAAGGTATTAACCATGGGCTTATTCTGCAATGCTAATAACTGAAAAACGGTTCTTCTATTACCAGTACGTGACAAATTCACTGAAAGCTATTTTTGAGTACAAACAAGTGTCTTTCACTTCAATTAGAAGATCCAGTAAATTGTAAGTACTTTTATAGGAAGACAGAAAAGGTGGAAATACGTTGAAAGAAACCATGAAAAAGAAAAAAAAAAAAAAGTAACAAAAGTCTCAGATAAGCAGAACACTACCAGAGAGAGCACACTCAAATGGCATTGTGTAACTGCATCTGCAGAAGTGGAGGTTACTTAGTGTAACAAGAGCCTTAGCAAAATCTCAGCTTTTGGCACAGCAAATCTAGTGGGATGGTGGAAACTAGGATTTCCTTTTAACTTACAGGGCAGTAATGCTTATTTGTAGTTTATGTTTTCCAATCTGTGTATTCCACTGTGAATGTGAAAGCTTAAAGAAAGGAGTCTCCTGTACTTTTAACATTCCTAACTAGTAAGAGAGTAGGACAAGAACAACTACACAGACCGAGAATTTAAAACATTTTATAAAAATAGTTTTAAAAAGAAAACAAAAGCAAGAGGGGCAATAAATAAAAAAGGGGAAAAAAGTTTTTAAAAAAATATCATTTAGGTGAAAAATGTTGGGGGAATGGAAAAGATAAAATTATATCTAAAGACAGGCATTAAAAATCACCAGTGTAAAGGCACTCTGGGATGTCTGTGTGCACCTGCATTTATTAAAAGATTAAAGCTTTGTTTTTGACAGAGCTAGAATAAGAAATTCCTTGTTACTTTGTTCCCCGATCAGGAAACCGGTGCCACCTTTCAGGGTTGCTAATTCAATTGTCTGTTTGGCAGTACTCTGAGAGAAATGCGTGAAATTACACACACCAGTAAGTCATACAAGCACAATGTGAAATGCAGTGGGCACAAATAGCTAAACTGAAAAAAAAGGAAAAAAAAAACAAAACAGATTTGCTAGAAGGAAAAACACTTCGTTATAAGGAAAGCATTCAACCAATGGATTAATCTGTCCAGAGAGGCTATGCAGGTTTTCAAGACCAGAATGCAGAAAGTCCTGAGGAATTTGATCTGCTACCTGATCTGCTCTGTAGCTGACCCTGCTTTGCTAGGCTGGCCCAGAATCATACCGAAGTCACACCTAATAATCAAATATTTACTCATTGTGGAACTACTTCTATAAGACTGTAAGCAATTTTTAAACCTTTGATCATTGTTACAAACATTGGTTAGATATGAGATTTTTAACAAATTAGGTTAAATCAGGCAAAATTGAAGCAAAGTACTCAAGTGCTGGATTAGTTTGGGTTTGGGATTGGTTTAAAGAGACAGAAGAAAAGAAAGATGAATTTAAAAAAAAAATGTATATGCGCCTTTAACCTACAGATAAAGGAATACTGTGCCAGAAAACTACTTAAATCTTAAATATTTAACAAAGAGAAAAATTATGTCTGGCAAATACATGAAGTTACATCTGTACATCCAAACTTTAATGACAATGTTCATTAAAACTTTAAATAATCATGAATATGAATTAAAAAACACAACCCTGCATCATTATATAATCATCCAATACATTACTATGGCAAAAGTGTATATTAAAAAAGTAATAACAATGTATCATGTATTCATGCTTAATTATTAAGAATATTCACCTTCTTCAGACAGAAAAAAAAAAAAAATCTGTATCATTCCTGAAATATGTACCTGTGCTAAATGACTTCAACCAAACAAATTAGGTTGTACAAAGACAAAATATTGTTGTGCAGAATTGTGTAGATATATTTGCTCTGAAAAATGGTATGAGGACTCAAACTGATAAGCACATAGCAAGCAAGTAACTCTTTTCGGAACATGCCAAAAGGAAAAGGTGTATCTGCATGCTGTCCTGTTAGAGGCTTGTTCATAAACAGCTGGTTAGACAGAGTCCTTCAAGGGACCTGGAGTCCACCTGATTTCAAAATCCTATCTGAGATCAGAAGCCAGTCAAGCAAGTTGCTTTGCTGGGGGCAAATTTTTGTCAAATTATAGGAGCAAGATATGGTAGAAGATCAAAATATCTGTATTTTAGTGTCTCTATATGTGCTGACATCATATTTCTCATTCACTACCTGCCTTGTCCTGAGATGCAGAGCACTATTGTCTTTCCTGTGAAGCATTTCAGCTGACTCAAATTCCTGTGACCAAGTAAAGATGATTTGCTGTTTCTCTACTGCTCATCATCATAAATATTCTAATAGAATCATAGAATGGTCTGGGTTGGAAGGGACCTCCAAAGATCATCTAGTCCAACCCACTCAGCAGTAAGCAGGGACTTCCTCAGCTAGATCAGGTTGCCCAGAGCCCTGTCAAGCCTCACCTTGAATATCTCCAGGGATGGGGCCCGTTCCAGCATTCTGATACCCTCATGGTAAAGACCTTCTTCCTAATATCCAATCTAAATCTATTCTTCTCTCGTTTGAAACCATTATCCTTTGTCCTATCACTACAGGCTGTAGTTTACAGGCTGTAAACAGTCTCTGTCCATCCTTCTTGTGGGCCCACTCCAGGTACTGGAAAGTCATTATTAGGTCTCCCCAGAGCCTTCACTTCTCTGGGATGAACAACCCTGGCTCCCTCAGACTGTCCTTGTAGGAGAGGTGTTCCAATCCCCTGATCATTTTCATGGCCCTCCTCTGGACCCATTCCATCAGGTCCATGTCCTTCCTGTATTGAGGGCTCCAGAAATGGACACAGTACTCCAGGTAAGGTCTCACCAGAGCAAAGTGGCAGAATCACTTCACTTGATATGCTGGCCATGCATCATTTGATGCACCCCAGGGTGCCATTTGCCTTTCAAGCACACACTGTCTGCTCATGTCCAGCTTCTCATCCATCAGCACCCCCAAGTCTTTTTCCTCAGGACTGCTTTCTATCACCTCATCTCAGATGCAGAACCCTGCACTTGTTCCTCTTGAACCTCATGAGGTTCGCCTGGGCCCACCTCTCCAGCTTTTCCAGGTCCCTCTGGATGACATCCTGTCCCTCTGGTGTATTGACCACACAGCTCAGCTTGGTGAGCTGCAAACCTGCTGATGGTCGACTCAATCCTGCTGTCTATATCATTGATAAAAATATTAAACAGCACAGGTCCCAGGACTGACTCCCGAGTGACACCACTTGTCACTATTTTTCATCTGGACTTTAAGCCATTGAGCACTACCCTCTGGATGTGACCATCCAGCCAATTCCTTATCCACCAAACAGTCCACCCATCAAATCCATATCTCGTCAACTTGGCAAGTAGGATGTTGTAGGGGACTGTGTCAAAGTTCTTGCAGAAGTCCAGATCACATCCATAGGTCATCCCTTATCCACTGGCATAGTCACTTTATCATAGAAAACTACTAGATTGGTCAGGTAGGACTTGCCCCTAGTAAAGCCACGTCTTGAATCATATATATACAGTACAGTATAAGGTAAGATACTAATCTTCATCCATCAGTTTTCCTGCATCAAGAATTTTCATAGGACCATAGAATGGTTTGTGTTGGAAGGAATCTTTAAGATCCAAGCTTCTTTAAGTTCCAAGCTTCTTGCCAAAGGCAGGAATATCTTTCACTAGGTCAGGCTGCTCAAAGTCACATCCAGCCTGGTCTTAAACTATTCCAGGGAAGCAGCATCCACAACTTATGGGACCACCTGTTGCAGTGTGACAAAATATATCCCAGTCTGAATTGCCCACCACAGGATATCAACATACCAGACTTGTAGCACTTTGAAAATCAAGTGTCAGGCAGTATCCCAAAACAGACACGACTTCTAGGATACCAAGAGCCAAGATCTCAACTGCTATAGAGGCATTTCATCATTGATTTTGTAAGAGGAAATTGGTTTACACTAACAGAGAATTTGGCTGGAAACCATTCATGCAAATTTTTATGTTGCTAGTTTTATATTTTGATATTCTATTAGAAGTATAAGCATTCAATTGAATTTAATAATAAAACCAACAGTTGGCAAGTTAGTAGAATATTCACTCTAAGGTGTTAATGAAGAATTAAGTTATTCACTTCACATTTGCTAGTTGTCTACAGAATCTTCATTATTTGTATTTATGACCTGGATATCCACCAGTAAGTTAATAATGATTTTTATTTTATTTTTTTCCCCATGGGAAATTCATCAAGGAATAAAAGGACAAGTAGGGAGACACTAATGAAAAGTTTCAACAGATTTAAGTTTTCCTAAATGCTAAGGCAGGAAAATTATTAATTATTTCTACTACACTACCTTGCATTAATTTTGCCAAAGAAGAGCAGGAATTCAGAAAGAGAAACCAGCAAGCAAAAATAATTAAGAAAAAAATCAAATCAAAACAAAAAAGACTACAAGTAAAAACATGTAGGAAAACTTTGCTTAATTATTCTCTTAGAGTTGCAAGGCTGAAGTCAACTACCCGTCTTCTGGCCCAATTACTGTTACCAAAATTCATGATGTTATTCTCCTCAGATTGCCTCTTGTACTTTTCTCTACAGTTATGGTTGCAGCTTCTTGGACTTTTGTCAAAAAGCATAGGATTGCAAAACTTTTTTTTTTCTTTTTTATTGGCTCCAACACTTTTTCCTTTAACTACATAACTGAAGAATGTCACACAATATTTTTGTTCTGCATCAAGATGTGACACAGATGGGAATATAAGGGTTATATAAACTTACTGTGTGAGGAAATATTATTGGAATCATAATTTACACCTTCTTGAACCAACTATATTTATACTGCCAGTTTCCAAGGGAGAAATATTACGGTTTCAAACATTAAGTATGAAGAGTGATACATTTCCCTTTCATATTAAGCTTGAACTCTTGGCTCTAACACAGCAACTTGCTGATTACATATCATTATGTCAGTCATGAGAAAGTTCAGCTGATCAAATTAAACATATTTCATATAATTACATAAGCATGTATGTATAAATATAAATGTAAATATTTATATTATATTTATACTTTATTAATGTAATTTTTTTTTAAGCAAGTCGCCCAGTGAGTTCTGACGTGAGAAACTAACAAGCAAAGGATATGTCATAGGAACCATCATTCCTGTGCAATGAAAAAAGCCTAGGAGCTTCTGGTTTGAGCTCAATGACCAGAGTCCACTTCCTCCTCTCTGAGGAAGGCAGCCTTGATCTCTTTCAAGAAGTGGCAGTTGATGGTTTGTGACTGCTACCCTGCCACTTCTCAACTGAGGATGCTGTAGGATCAAACTTCTTTTTCACCATTCCTGCAGAATCACAGAAAGTGACACACCTTCACAACCAAAAGGAAGGGACAAAAGAGATGTGCTTCAGGAACAGAGCTCCATATTCATCTAGGAAATAGCAATTG
Organism: Ramphastos sulfuratus; assembly: GCA_013399055.1. NCBI lineage: Eukaryota > Metazoa > Chordata > Aves > Piciformes > Ramphastidae > Ramphastos > Ramphastos sulfuratus. Next base: position 24,857 of record WBNM01026936.1, read on the forward strand.
ATAACAATTGACAGCAATCAGGCATCTCACTTATCTCCTCAGATATGCTTGTCTTCGTGTTACCGTAAGACCCCTCAGTACATTATGATGATTACTTCATGACCCTGTATATTTCAGTGTTTCAAGGAACCATCTAGGATATATCTAGACTCTGGCAGTTTTACGTGCAGTACAATGTATGCACAGTCTGCAGTTTCTGAGATTTTATTTACATCTTCATAGAAAAAGGAAATATCTTTTCATATTTGTACATCCTTGTTTCAAATCATCACTGATTTTCTTTTCCGAAGAGCATTTGAATTAACTTTTACACTTACTTTATTTGTATATTGTGGCTATGCTCAGAAGTCATTGAGGCTCATTTTCTGTAACATTAAAAACATTAGAAACTTCACATTAAGAACATTAGAAACTTCATCCATTTTCTGAGAGGATGATATTTCTCTGTTATCCTGTCACCCTCAATCATTCTCTTTCCTTCTCATCTTCTTTATTGTTTTCTTCCCCCTACCCGTATTCTCCTATTAAAGTTTTTTAAAATGCTAAGCAGTTCCAAAGAGTTCTCATCCTGTTATTTCCTTCTGTCTGTTAGCTGTATGGAGTACCCAGTGCAATTACTTAACCCAGTCTTTTCCCCCATTCTCTATAAAAACTCTCTTTTCATACCTCAGATATAATGGGAAATTATTGCCAAGTACTCTGTTATGTGATAACAAAGCCTAAAGTACCTCCATTTTGTACGACAACTTAATCCAATAGGTGCATGCTAAGTGTACCATTCTCAAACTGCTTCACAAATTGAACCCTTTAGGGAATGTAGATATTTCTCCAGTTTTTCCTGGAAACCAACGGAGTTTAGGCATATGGTTGCTCAGAGTGGGCTAGGATTTGGCATGTAAAGAGCATAAATTCTAAAAATTTGTGTTTATGGAACGTCAGTCATGACCTGAAATTTAGGTAACAGTCATCTTGCATGTGTGTTTTGGAGGAAGGAATGGGAAAATTTTGGACAATCTTTCTAAACTCTTACATCCCTCATTAAAAATAGCATAAGAATGAAAAATTCGTTATAATCCCTTAAAAAATCTCCAAATTTAGAATTTATTTCTAAAGTACTGCCAACCCTTCTCAAATAAGAAAACATTAGAAATACCTTGCTATTGAAGACTTCTCAAGTAAAATATCTGTATAAATACTGCAGAAGAGCATTTCTAGCACAACCTACAACTAAAACAGCCTGCTATCTGCAATCTCATTATAGGGAAGAAAGTGAGAAGTCTTACTTCCTTACAAACTAGTATATCCAAAAGTGTAGTTATTAACATAAAATAGGAATGACACTCCTGAGTGAAGAAGGAGCAATCAGTAACAAAGGATAGTAATAATATAACAATCATGTTATCATCAAATGATGACTGCTTGATTGTGATGGATTAAACAATTGCAACATTTTATTACTTCGTATCCCTCCTGCAGTAACATTATAGCAGCAATCGTGTAATTTTTTTTTCTGTAAATTTGGCACCTGCTGACTTAAAGTCATTTATAAGATGTTGTTAAGTTGGTTTCTTAATGCAGGTGCTAAGTTACCATTAACACACTTAATGACCACAAGGAATATGAAATTGAATCAATTAAATGAGGGGGTTATCCTTCCCACAGTTTCTAATCACATGTGGACAACCACTAATGAATTGGAGCTCTCTTGGGTATCTATTCTGAAAATCAAATCTTCTAGACAGTTAATCAATTGAGATAGATATCAGTTGAGTTTATGCTCTGCCGGATTCCACTGCATCACTGCCACTTATAGAAAAAGAGGCCAAGTGAAAAAAAAAGAGTGGTGGTGGAAATTAAGTTTAAAGGCATTTATCTACTGTAATGTACAGTAAATAATTATGCTTGGTTTTATTCCTGAAATACCATGAATGTTTGAATAGAAGGACTTTTTTATACATTATGCTGATTATTTTCTGTACAAAAATAACAAGTCTACAAGCAAGCCAGGTCTATTAATTTGCTCGGATCTTGAACACTAATATTGCCGTGAAATTGCTGTGGGATACACATCTTTCCTAGCACAAACATAGCCAACTTTTTTTTGGTTCCAAAATATCTACTACCCAATATTGCCAGATATATGAAGCTTTACTAATGCTAGGACTTCAGCAGCGATTTTCTGATTTCTAGACTTGGTTGTATGTCACAGAAAGAAGTATGTCCTGATTTAAGGAAAATAAGATAAAAACCACATAGGCTTTATAAACGTGAAGCATTTTCTTGGACCGCACTCTAACAGTGAATGCTAATTAGAGCTGCCAAGTTGTGCTTTTTTGATTGGTTATTCATATACTACTATATCCACTGCCCAGAAAATGAGTGTTTTGCCAGTATATTGCCCCTGCAAAACTGTATTATTTTTTAAATGTATTTCAGCAATGTCACATGTACAGACAACTAGAAAGCAGTGACTGCTTATGCTGCATGTGATGTCTATCTCTTAGAGTATTATGCCAGTTTCTACAAGGGACTATGACTCCAGTATCATTCAGTTTATTTTTCCTATCAGTATATATGAGATACCAAGAAAAACTCTGAAAATCATTATGGATTAACTGGCTATGCAGAGGTAACATACCCAGACCATTCCACACGAAAAGCCTTCCCATCTCTGTGGAGATTTGCCTCTGCAAATCCGTGTTCTTGGAAGATTGGCTAGCATTGAAAATTACTTGGTGAAGGGAAGCTCAAGAGTACATAAATAAGCTACCCACAAAGAACATATGACTTTGTTTCTCAGCCAAGACAGTGCTACTCAGCAAAAAATGAGAATACAGCTCCAGATGGCAGCTTTTCAAATCTGAAAGATAAAGATATTTCACAAACATCTTGTGGGAGCTGCCTACTACCTAACAGAATGGATATTCAAACTTTTAGAACTAACTCTTCCACTTGATCTTTAGTAATATAAATTATTGAATAACAAAATCACAGAAAACATCCTCTTGAAAAAGACCTCAAAGATCATTCAGTCCAACCTTCAACCCAGTCAAGGGTCAATCTTAAATCATGTCCCTAAGTGCCAGGTCTGTACGCTGCTTAAACACTTCCAGGGATGGCAACTCCACCACTGCCCTGGGCAGAACATTCCAATGTTCAATAAGTCTCTCTGTGGAGTAATATTTCCTAGCATCCAGCCTGAACCTCCCCTGGTGCAGCTTGAAACCATTTCTTCCAGTCCTGTTGCTTGACACCAAGGAGAGGAGGCAGGACCCTCCTCTCTCTAACCTCCCTTCAGTTGTAGAGAACAATGAGGTCTCCCCTCAGCCTCCTTTTCTCTACACTGAGCAACCTCAGATCCCTCAGACATTCCTCATAGGCTGTATGCTCCAGGCCCTTCACCAGCCTTGTTACCCTTCTCTGGGCATGCTCCAGAACCTCAATGTTCTTCTTGTAGTGAGGGGCCCAGAACTGAACACAGTACTCGAAGTGTGGCCACATCACTGCCAAGTACAGGGGAATGATCCCCTCCCTGTTCCTGTTGGAACATGTTTCTAATACAAGCCAGGATGCCACTGGCTTTCTTAGCCACCTGGGCACACTGTCAGCTCATATTTAATCAACTGTCCACCAATACCCCCAGGTCCCTCTCTGGGCTGCAGCTTTCCAACCACACGTCCCCAGGTCTGTAGCTTAACATGGGGTTGTTGTGACCCACGTGGAAGACCTGGCACTTGGCCTTGTCAAACTTCATACAGTTAGCCTTGGCTAACCTGTTCAGGTGCTGCTGCAAAGCCTCCCTACCCTCTAGGAGATCAACAATGCCACCCAGCTTGGTGTCATCTGCAAATTTACTAAGGGTGCTTTCAATCCCCTCATTCAGATCATTGATAAAGATATTAAAGAGAATAGGTTCCAGCAATGAACCCTGGGGGACACCACTAGTACCACAGCTCCAGCTGGACTTAACTCCATTCACAACCACACTTTTGGCCTATCTATCCATCCAGTTTCTTGTCCAATGCAAACTGTACTTACCCGAGCCTTATGCCCTGAGTTTCTGAAGGAGAATGCTGTGGGAGTGTCAAAGGCTTTATTAAAGTTCAGGTAGACAACGTCCACAGCACTTCCCTTATCCACTAGGCAGGTCACCTTGTTGTAGAAGGAGATCAGATTAGTCAGACAGGACCTGCCTTTCATAAACCCATGCTGACTGGGCCTGAATATCTGGATGTCTTGTAAGTCCTGTGTGATGCCATCATGTCCATGACCTTTCCTGGCACTGAGGTCGGACTGACAGGCCTGTAGCTCCCTGCGTCATCCTTCTGGCCCTTCTTGTAGATGAATGTCACATTTGCCAGCCTCCAGTCAATTGGGACCTCCCGAGTTAGCCAGGACTGTTGACAAATAATGGTGAGCAGCTTCATGAGGACATCTGCCAGCTCCTTAAGTAATCTTGGGTGAATCCTACCTGGTCCCACAGACTTGTGTGCGTCTAAGTGGCATAATAGGCCATTGATCATTTCCTTATGGATTGTGGGGGCTGCTTTCTGCTCTCCATTCCCATTTTCCAGTTCCAGGGGCTGAACTTTCATGGAGCAATTGATCTCATTGACAAATACTGAGGCTGGTCTTCTGCCCTGCTGCATTTTCCGATGCACAGGGACAATTTGTTCATATGCCTTGGTGATTTCCCTCTTGAGGAGTGTCCAGACCTCCTGGACTCCTTTGTCATTCAGGACAGCCTCCCAAGGGATACCATCAACCAGTCTCCTAGACAAGTCAAAGTCTACCCTTCAGAAGTCCAAGGATGCAGTTCTAATATCTCCTAACTTCAGTAAGAGTTGTAAATTCCACCATCTCATGGTCATTTTGTCCAGGATGTCTGCCAACCTTTACATCTCCTGCTAGTCCTTCTCTGTTTATAAGCAGTAGGTCTAGAAATGAGCAATCCCTTGTTGGCTCATTCACCAACTGTGTTAATAAGTCACCATCCATGCACACCAAAAACCTCTGTGACTGATTCTTGTCTGCTGTGTTGTATTTCTAGCAGATATCCAATAAGTTGAAGTACCTCATAAGAACAAGGGCTAGCAATTCTGAGATCTTCCCCAGGCACCTGTAAAACACTTTGTCAACCTGCTTGTCCTAGTTGAGCGGTATATAGCAGACGTCCATCATGACATCTGCCTTGTTGGCTTTTCCTCTGGTTCTTATCCACGAGCGTTCAAACCTATTATCACCTACGTCATCAAGCTTAAGGTAGTCAAGGCCCTCCCTGACATACAGAGGCACCCCACTGCCTCTCCTTCTGGCTCTATCCCTTCTCAAGCATCTATAGCCATCCAACACAATACTCCAGCTATGGAATTCATCCCACCACGTTTCTGTCACTGCAATAATATCATAATTTTCATGCTGCGCTACAGCTTCAAGCTGTTCTTGCTTGTTTCCCATGCTCCGTGAATTGGCATAGATAAACTTCAGCTGGGGCACCTTTTTGCAAGGTAGGGGGCTCCTCCCTGTTCGATCACTCTCAGGCACTGATGGGAATCCTAGCTCATCAATGTGCCTTGCATCTTCCTTATCTTGTTGCCCATTATCCCCTATGTCTCCTGAGGAAGCATTGGAGCCATTGCACCATCCCACAGGTGTCCCAGATTTAAAGCCCTGTCAGTGAGGCCAGCCAAATCCCACAATAAAATGTTTCTCCCCTTTTGAGTGAGGTGTATCCTGTCTGCTGCCAGAAGACCTGATGACATGTAAACTGACCCACGATCAAAAAAAAAACCAAAACCCAAAATTCTGCTGGTGGCAGCAGGGTTGAAACCAGGAATTAATCTCATGAGTCTTTTTCAATATATTTGGGTCAGTACCTGCTACTGGGATGGAGAACACCACCTATTTTCCTGAGCCCTCAAGCGATCTCCCCAAAGCCCTGAAACTATTTTAATTGCCTTTGTACGTCTGTCCTTAACCTCATCACTCCAAACTGCATATCGAGCAGTAGGCAGTAATCCAAAGGCTGCACCAGGCTGGGGAGTTTCTTAGAAATGTCCCTAACTTGTGCCCCAGGTAAGCAGCAGACCTCCTGTGGGATGGATCTAGTTTGCATATGGGACCTTCAGTTCCCTTGAGAAGGGAATCCCCTACTGTTGCCCTTCTTTTTTTATTGCTAGCACTAGCCCTAAGTTATGGGACTGACCAACATGCTCTGGACAACTGTGAATGGACTTTTCATCTCCACCCTTGTTTGCCTGGCCCTCTCTTTCTAGAGTGCCATATTGGTTGTATATGAGCAACTAGGAAGATGGGTCAACCCTTCGTATCGGGCCTTCTGTTCCTGCCAGGAATGAGTCTCCAACAATCAGAACTCTTCTCTTCTTCCTTTTCAAAGAGGTTGCTATATGCACTTGACCCCCTGCAACAGCCATGAACCCACCATCACTTCCCCTCTTCATTTAAGCTTCTGTCTTCCACCTGACAGGTGTAGAACACAGAAGCCTCTTGATCCTGGCTCTCAACTTCCAGTGCTCCATATCTGTTGTGGAGGGGTAGCTGGGAAAGTGAGTGAGCTGGGGAAGGGGTTTTCCTGCCTTCCTGAGCAGGGACCTGTGTTCCCTCCTTTTCTTAGTCCGCTTCCCTCTACCTGCTGACATGAGGTGAGGGAATTATTTTCTTCTCAAAGAGCCTCCACATGCTGCCTTTGGATGATATGATACCACCAAGCTATTTTGTTCTCACATTCTCTGATTCTTCTCAACCTTACCATCTCTTCCTTCAACTCCACCACCTGGCAGAGCAGTGCATTGATTTGTTCACACCGCCAACAGGCAGCATCACTGCCTCTCATCAGAACAAGTGCCAGGGGAAGGCACTCCCTGCAGACAGACACCTGCACTGTCAGTGATACCCTTCTGACTCCTCAGGAATTCCATAAATAACTGATGTTTTTGAAGAATTTTTAATCAATAAATGTAATGGATTCTTTTTTTGTTGTTGAAGATAATGAAGATGCAGCCATTGTTAATCTGAGCTGTCTTTCTGAGAAAAAGACAATACTTAGATTAAGAAGAGGTGTTACTACAGCCAGTTGTATTTCTTTCACAGAATTTGGAACTGAGAAATTAATTGATCTTATTTCCTCGATATCTGGAGTAAAATCATATATACAAATTGTTGGAATTAGCAATTCATGTCTGTGCTGTCAAAGCTTACTTCCTGTCACTTGTCCTATATACATATCTAGTATCAAAAGTGTAATTTTTTAAGGCATAAAATTCAGTCTGCAACCCGATCTGTGAAAACTGTCTCTCACCAGAATGTTTGTGTTTCTCAGTTGAATACATAGTTAATGCCATTTCTGTCTAAGAAATCACAAAAAATTACAGCAGCAGGGTACTCCACTGATCTTTCTTACATGTATAGATGTTTGTCTGAAAAAAGATTTTTATGTATTTTATTTATCTTAGCCTCTTGGTCAGTATGGGCCACAAGGGGAACATGGATTATGTTTTTCAAATCTCAAAATCAGTTCAATTTTATTTTTTTTTTAACATATCAAGACTACTTTTTATCTTCGATGTGAGTGAATTTACCAAATATTAGCTAAATAGGTATCTTACCTCTCTAAGGTGGATGGTAAAAATTGTATGCTATACTGACATGGTACAGTGTATATGCATTCATGCTCACAACTTTACTAGACAGAAAGAAAAGGGAGAATATCACATTTCCAGAATAATTCTTCCTCTGTTTCAGGATTTTTAGTTTCCCTATCTGCTTTGAAATATTTTCATCTGGCTTTTTTAATGAGAAATTACTCACAATTGTTCTAGTCACACTTCTTTTGGTATTTGCTTAACCTAATTAGTGTTCACAGCTAATGCAACAGCCATTGCTGAGCGTGAGCTGAAATAACCTGGAAAATGTCTTCAGTTCAACCTTGTCAGTGTGTGCGTAAATCCAGTTCTGTGTGGCAGTCACTACTGAAAGGTCGTTGTGGCTCATCATTTCAGTTTGTCCATCCTTTCCAATATCCTCCTTGACAAGATCCTCATGAAATCATACAGAGATGCAGGATATGACAGACAGAGACAAATTAGAAAAATTGTCCTTTAGAAACAGCTCTTGCAAGGGAGTATGGAGAGAGTATGTGATAAAAGTAATAAATACTCTACTGACACCACTTCCTTCTTGAGCTCCTTACTTCCACTTAGAGAATTCAGCAATGTACATAAACCAGACCTACTAAAAGTAGAAATGTTATCATCTCACTATCTGCTTCTAGAATGTTTGAAGGTTACCGATGAAATAATGAACAATAAAGGCCTAAAAGGTCAAACTGGAAAATTCTAATTAGAAACTACAGTCTCAAAATTAAAACTTGAGGTCTAAGGGTTTTCCCTTTACACATTTAAATACTATGGAAGAAGAATGTTATCTTAAAATATTATAAATACCAAATCATAACTGCAGAGAATAAAGAGAATTCAAGGAGTCTAAACTTTCATTATACAGACATCAAAATGGTAATCATTCTGCAACAGTAATTAACTGTTGTAGTGATATATCCTAAAGAGAAATAATTAGTCTCTAATGTATTTGGTACTTTAAAATATGTTTTAATTGTCTTTTTTATTTATATGAAATAGGAATAGTTTGTTTTCTTCAAACCAATTCACAGCTCTCAGAAATGAAGTGACAATGATATCCATGGCAGATGAAAGCATAAAATAAATTAGAGGCAACAACAACCACAATCCTTGGAGTGGGAGTTCAGCAGAATTTCAATATCATATGAGTCTGTCTCCTCAACTCAAAAGTCATATATTAGTGCTTTTCTTGTATCAAGGGTGTTCACCTCTCTATTAATACTGCACTTCTGTATACATTTGAGGCATGAGTATGAAAAGATTGAAACCTAGTACCATTCAGAACCTGTAAGTTAGACAGGATTGGACCAAAAGAACATGATTTTAGTGCTTGTAGTTACAAGTTAGGACATTTTCTTAGAAAGCAGAGTTTAATACAGGTTATATTCTGTCTCTGAGAATTGCCTTTGTTCTATCTTTACCAAAACAATTCCAGATCATCAAGTCCAAGCAGTAGTCCTGTTAGCAACAACTTAGGAAGAGATACATCTCTGAGTCAATTTTTTCTTTCCCAAGTGTTTCATTTCAGTTTCCATTTTGAGGTACCTTGCTGTTTTGGTATTCTCCATAGGTGTTTAGGCACCTAAATTAGAGATGTACATACGACTCTAGAATAAAGTTAGATATTTCAAAAACCAATTTTCAGGATCTTCTCAACCTTTACTAGACAAAGCCATTGCTATTTACTAGAAGTCATACTCATTAGCTCTATTTATTAATCAGTACTATAAAGAATTGCAATCGTAACAAAGATATTTATCTAACTAGAAGGAGAATTTCTATGTAATTAATGCTCTAGTTTACTATAGTCATGTTAAATTTCTTTTCTACTGTTCATCTGTTTCTACTATTTTGAGTCAATTCTCATTTCTCTCAAAATGGGAATGAAATTAAGGTAATATTGATACCCCATTGTCTACTGTTGTGTAGAGTGCATGTCTGAGACTGTGGTCAAGCCATTGCTCTGTGTAGTCAAACCACAGAACATTTCTTAATTTTGGTATAACTTCTCTGGTCAGCAGTATTGTGGATAATAAGTGGATGAACAGAACTGTAGGGCCTTCACCTCTCCCACCTTTCTCCCTAGTCCCATGATAACACAGATCACCATATTTCCACCTATTCTCAGCACCTTCTCTGGTCATCAAGTGTTATATCAGCAATATGGAACCTCATAATTTTCCACTGTTTTGTGTTTCTAACATCCTGCTACTGGGCACCACTGAAAAAAGTCTGGCTATATCTCCCGATATCCACCACTTAGATATTTATAATCATTGATGAGGTCTCCTCTTAGTCTTCTCCAGGCCAAAAAGACTCAGATCACTAAGTCTTTCCTCATAGGAGACATGCCTCAGTCTTCTAATCATCTTCACAGCCCTGTAGTAACCCTTAGAGAAGTTGGTACTCATTTATCGATTTCTGATCAGAAGGGATCATTATCTTAATCTGTTTTGGCTTGTTGTGCACTTAACCCCATTGGAATTTCACCTGAAAATTTCTCAATTTCATAGCTTTACAATGAGATAGGCATTTTCAGGGAAAAGCTGTCTTTCTTGCATTAAAATCTCAAAGTGAAAGAGAATACCACACATCCAATGGTACATTATTCTAATGATGAAAACCTGTAACTATTAAACTAGTTTAGAGTATTAAACTACTCTACATTTATCTAGGTTTACTTCTTACTACTGGATCTTGGAAACCTTTTCCCCATTACATTGAAAAATATGTATCCTATAAATATTTTTTTTCATATTAGATGTTAATGGAGTGTAATCATCCTGTTTCTAAGGCTTAAATAAATTGAGCATCTTCAGTCTTTTGCTCCAAATCGATTTTCAAAACCTCAGTAATTTTTAACTTGTTGCTTCAAATACTTTCTCCCCTATTTAGATTGTAGGATGGTGCAAAGAATAAAAAATAAATAATTTTTTTTAAAAAATTTTAATTGCGACACGATCACTTCTTTTCAGGCATTCATTACTGTGGAGTTAAGTATATCTCTGTGCTGGTTTAGGACCACTAATACCATTGGGTATTAGCTACCCAACACCAGAAATGGTATTTGCTCCTTTTGGGGAGCAAAAATGAAAATGCTGCACACTGATTGGAAGTTTAAAGGGAGATTCTATTTACAAGTACATATATACAGAAGGCATTCACAAACTAGGCCAAGCTTTCCAGATCAAAACCTAGAATCCTCCACCCATCCAATCTTGGAAGGCCTGAGAGTAGGCCAAAACTGCCTTCCCCACCTCAGGCCTACAAGGCTTCATAAAGCCTCATGACACATCTCAAGATTCCCTACCAGCTAGTAGCCATCTGCCCCCACACAAACCATGAGATAGGTAGGGATGCATGCTCTTCCTGAAGAGAGAAGTGAAGGGAAGAGAGGCAGGGAGAAGAGACAGATATCAGCAAGGCACTGCTTTGTAAGTTGTGATACTGGAAAGTGGAATACAATAATGACGTTACAATATCCTGGGATAACCAGGTCCATCCCTTGGGACTCTTTATCTCTTTTTGGAGGACTTTGTCTTTGTGGTCTTTTTAAAGGGCAACTAGCCCAAATTACCACGATCTCTAATTTTCCCATGAATTTCCATATTTTTTTTGGTCAAGTTGTCCTTCTAGGTACAGGGATACACCATTTGTATTTTCACATCCATACCATAATAAAACTGACCTTCGAGAGATTTCAAACATAATAAAGGGAAGCTAAAAATTGTGTAAAATAAATCATTTTTTGTTCACAGGAACAGAAAACCACTAGTGAGACAATAATTTAAAAAGAAACGGTAAGAGAAAACAACCAAGCAAAGAAAACCCCAAAGACCAGAATAAGGAATAAATGTAACTTTAATGCCTATGATAATGCTATGTCTCTGCTTACACGTATATATACACACACATATACATATATGTGATGGTTTGGGAGTTACCCACCCCCCCCCACTTTGTACAATCACCCAGACTAGACTCAGCCAGCTGGGAGTTAAGGAATGAAGCTCTATTTACAGCTTAGCACAATATACAAGCAGATATATACACAATATACAGGAGTATTTACAGAAATATACAAGTTAAAGGTAATACAGAAACACAATTCCCCTCCCAGAAATCAGAGTCGCCAGGAAGGGCTCCCAACCACCCTTCCACCTTCTTCCCCCCTCCTCTGCCTTACCCCAGGGTTTGGCTTACGTGCAAAGTGAGTTTGGAGGATCAGACAGGGGGGTTAGAAGGAAAGTGGTAAGTTAAGTTACTCAGCAGAGAGGAGAAGGCAAAAAAAACAGCTAGAGAGCTCGAGACTCTCCATGCGAGTGTCTGTCTTATCTATGTTTGTGTTCTTATTCTTATACATCTCAGCAAGCCTATGAGTGAAGTAGACATCACCATTGTTTTCTTTTCACAGCCTATAATATAATTTTATCCATTAAAATATTCCAATTAGCCTCAAACCAGCACAATACATACATGTAAGCATGTGGCTGTTTACACATATATATACACACATATATGTATACACATACATACATGTGTAAATATATATGTATGTATATATCTCATGGACCTGGAAAAGTTTCAATGCTTTGAAATTTTATACTGCCTTCTAATGTGAACTATATTAATAAATGTTGAAACTTTCAGAGGAAGACATATTCTAAAAGTTTAATGAATCATTCAATTTCCAGCTGTACTTCCTCCATGTATCAGTTGATTTCTAGTGTCATTCTGTCAAACTCTGTAAAGTTGTGATAGAATTAAACACTTCAACTCAGGCTTTAACACGGGATGGAAAGCTTATCTAACCTGACAGTACTCTAGAAATAATCATTCTGACTTGTCAAAGATGGTACATGCCAGGTTCTTTACATTATTTGGAAATGAAGTAAGTTACAGGGAAAAAGGGTAAAAAAAAAAAAGACAAAAACCCCTGAAATCTTATCAGTCCTTATGGGCAAATCTAAACTGTGGCCAAGGAGAGAGGCATGAACCAAGCTAGAAACACAAAATGTGCAGAATCTCATAATATGCATAATCTATGACTCAAGTTCAACTTTAATCCTTAACTACAACTAGAATCTCTTGTTAAGGTGTGGGAAGAAATGATAGATAAAGATGGTAAGTCTCATCAACATTTGTCAGCAAGAGGCAGCTTATCACCTGTTAAGTAGTTGTGGTTACCTCTGCAGAAGCAGCTTACAGTTGAATAGGGACATCTAAAGATGAAAATGCTTTGACCATTCTGTTGTTTATAATTAATTTAGTGAAAAATATTGTGCGAATTTAAAAAATAATCTTCTCATGGCAAAAGCAACCTCTATTCTAAGATTATCAGAACATTAAATAACAAATAAATATACTTCAAACTGAAATTTGCTAATAATATTATTTTCTTCCAAATATCCCTTGTTCTAACAGTCCTTTTCTGTTTCTAAATATATGGTTGTTTTGGTATAAACAGATGGTCACAGCTGGGCTAGAGACACAATGATTTTCATTTTCAGATGTTAGGCAACTGACTTGAAACCAATTAGTTCTCTTGCAAGGTTCTGTTTGCTCTTCAAACAGTAAAATGCTTAAACATATGCTAGATGTGTATGTAATCACGTTGACTATGGGCCGTTGTGCTTTATTAAGTACTTTGGTTAGCTGGAGTATTTTTTCACCTCTGTGTACTCAACTAAGCAATCTACATGATAGACCCCTTTTGAATTTAACTAATCTTAGCTAATAAAAAAAATCCCTAGTCAGATTAGTGAATCTCTGTATCAGCTTTACTTAAGCAATGACAGGTGAACAGAATCCTGTTTGGTACTTTGTAATTTAACTACATTCGTTTAAACTACACAAAATATTTAGACCTACAGATTTATTCAGATGGCCAGACATGGGAATGGAGTGCTTTTTGAGACATACTAGGGCAGCCACATAGTCATATAGGGCTGTTATATTTGATGCAGGACTTGTAAGAGAGCTGCACCCTTCTGAATCAGCAACTAAAGACACACAAAAGGACTTCTCAAGTGATGGTAAACAAATAACCTCTGATGTCTGCATTAGGATGAGATTACTCTTTAAGCTTTGTTGGCTGTATTGGCTGACTATAAAGGGAGCTTAGATATACACCTTGCATGAGGGCTCCCTTACTGCAGATTGTTGCAATATATACTATATTTCAATCTTTTAAGTTTTTTCGTTTTCACTGACCACTTCACAATGGAAGGGTTTTTCATGGATCGTCTTTCTGCCCAGCAATCCAATCACTGATTTCTTAGAATGTCTGAATGTTATGCAGAGACTCTCTTGACACTCCTACAATATCATTCTCATTGTTCTCCACACTGAGACACAGACTGGTTCCCACTGTGGCTTCTGATTTGCCCTTGTGTAGATTCAAAAAACTTGTTGGAAAAAGGGCAGAGAAAAATCTCAGAAAAATAGCTGTCCTTGGAGTAATCCAGTGTGATTTGTATTCAGCCTAACACAGTGTTACTATAAACTGAAGTAAGCCTGTTGAAAGATCATATAAACAGTAGGAAGAAAGAACAGGTGAGGTGACAAATGTCAAAACCATAAGACAGGAGAAATAAGGATCAATACTGAGGCAGATATGACAAGATGGCTGACAGGAGAAATGGAATTGGTTTTGTGTGATAACTAGCAGTCCATTTAGGGTAAAGATCGAAGAAAGGAAAATGGAGAAGAAAACAGAAGAAAAAAGACCTTATACTTAACCACACAAAGAAACAAGGTCATAAAATATTCTTTGCTTATTTATAATAGATGATAAGTATAGTTAACATAATCTCATATTAGTTGACTAGTGGTATGGTGTGTCATTTTGCAATTGTTTGAGAGTCTTATAATGCAGTAGCTATTCACCATCAGTGTGAGGGTGGCCTTTCTCATTCCCTTTTATAGCACTGACCGGTGAACCTAGTGGATCTTCCTTTGTCAGCTCATCCTTTCAGTAGACAGTAAGTGTCTGATGAGTCAACTGGCATTGAACAGGGGAGACCTGCAAATAGTGTGCAGCATATGTAACACCAAAAGCAACACCAAACACCAAAAATGAAGGTGAGACGAGCAATGGTTCACTCTAGCATCCTTTGCAATGTTCATGACCACTGTTGCAATACATCCTGGGAGTCTCTTTTTTTTTTTTTTTAATTCTTTTTCTGTAATATTCTTCCCAAAAAATAGTTTAAATGTCGTTTGTGAAAGTCATAAACAAGTGCATTACAATCTGAAAATCAATTTCAGATGCAAATATGACATTTAAGATGTCTAATATATAAAAGCCAGATTTAGAGATAAAGATTCTCTTTACAAAACTCATCTTAAATTAAACACTCAGAGATGTTGGCTTGGGCATTTTCATATTGTGATTGGCTAACTCAGGTTTATAAGTGGTTTTAAACCTGTAAGGAAAATTAGTCCGTTCTAGAAGTTTGTTCACAACAGAGACAGAGGAGTCTTGTAAAACTTTATTCAAATAAAGGGAGAGTCCACGGGACAGATCTCTGTGGGATCTTTCAAATTGCTGGAAGGCACAGCTTCCCTTTTATCCCAAATTCCCAGACACAAATTTCTCTATCTCTTTCCTTACTGGCTGAGGTACTCAGGATTTACAGTCTTCCCAATATGCCTACTACATGTGCCCCCTTTACATGTAAATCCCCTGCATTATACATCTTAAAT
Organism: Ramphastos sulfuratus; assembly: GCA_013399055.1. Lineage (NCBI taxonomy): Eukaryota > Metazoa > Chordata > Aves > Piciformes > Ramphastidae > Ramphastos > Ramphastos sulfuratus. Next base: position 40,219 of record WBNM01026936.1, read on the forward strand.
TCATTTAAATTAGGTTTTTCACTTCTCTGGATGTAGAAGTTAGTATTCAGTAGTTTATTGAGCCTGTGCTCTGTCCTACAAGTTCAGAAGTTCAGGCTGTGTTCAACACCTCTTATCTTCAGACAGCCCCCCTGCTGATTTACAGCAAGACCTAGACAAGACCTTTAGCAGAGGCCTGTTGTGATTTACATACACATAGATAAGATAAACTGTCTGAGTCTTTCTTTGTTATTTTGTACTGGTTTGAGGCTAATTGGAATATTTTAATGAAAGAAATTAGATCATTGGCTGTGAAAAGAAAATAAGGGTGATGTCTATATCACCCATTGGTTTGCTGAGAGATACAAGAAGTCAAAGTATAAATAAAGTTCTCAGTCTGTGCCTGGCTGCTTTGCCTTGTTCACTCCTCTGCCTGAACCTATGTAACCCAATCTAATAATTTCCTTCTAACCCCTCATCGGCTCTGGTATTTCACCTTCTGATCTCTGCAATTAATCTCATAAGCATTACAGGGGCTTGTTTGGTTATTTCTGAGATAAAGGGGGTGGGAAGGGAGAGGGGGGTTGGTTGTGAGCCCTGATGGGTGGTTTCACTGCCTGGGAAGGATTTTGAATTTCTGTTTTACTTCTAATTTGTATATAATTGTATATAGATGTAAATATTCTGTACATATGTTTGTAAATGTGTGCTACGCTGTAAATATAGCTTCATCTTTACTTCCAAGCCATCTGAGTTAGCCTGGTGATTCCAAGTGGGAGTGTGGGGGGGTAACTCTCAAAACACATCACATTTCGACTCTCTGCAATTCTTCATTTGTATAGACACTGCCCACCTTAATCCTATTAAACCCCATTAAATAAAATAAAAATTGGCTAGATCAGTACAATCGAATGAATACTTGCAAATTTAGCTCCTATTTCTGTCTATAACTTGTTTATCAAGGGTTCCTAATTTTGCAAGTTTCCTTGTCTAATATTTTGATGTATATAAAAATTATCTAGCTTCTGCGAACATCTGCAATACTAGAGAAATTTTGGTGCTAAAGTCACAGCAAACACTGAAAGAAATTCTAAGTAGTTTTTAAAAACTAAATCTATCCAGTAGTTAGGCTTTCTGTAAGATGGCAAATTCCAGTAATTCTGAAAAGTCTGAGAAAGTCTGTCTCTAGACTGCATTCAGATCTTGCATACTTTGGGGCTTCCTTTTAAAGCTGTGTTTTGAAATTGCAATGAAAAATAAATGCCCATGAATTATCTGGCCTGACCAGTATGGATGCAATACCACACACTTGAGAAAAAGAAAAAGAGACATAGATCAGATCAAAACAATATTACAGAATAGGCAAGGCTGACAAATGGCTGTAATTTAAACGAGTAGAGAATAAACATAAACAGACTTTCCATTCACTCATATAAAAGACATTTTGGAACTCTTTGAAAAAATCTCTTTGGAATTATTGGAAATAAAATGTTGTTGCTACTGTATCACTGCAGGGTCTGAGTGGTGGTGTTCTTTACCACTCCACTCTATTCCAAATAAACTTTGTTTTGGGAGTCTTAAATTTTCTGCATTGACCAAAGATGGATCGTTAAAAAAGAAGATGAGTTAAATTGTTTCTTACTGATTCTTAACATAGTCTGAGTAACCCCATCCCTTTCAGGGGAAGCTCTCATTGATCTTTGTTTAGTACTTCAATACAGAGAAACTGTATAGAACACTTAGAGCTGTTTCTTTCCCACCATCAGTGACTCGCTAATATGTCTCTAATGTCATTTTCAATGTCATAAACCAAGTCTGGTCCTTAGCTTCTGGTCCAGAATGATTTGGGTTTTTCATAAATTCTACTTCCAGCTCTGAGTTGAAGTTTTAGAGTTAAAGCTTTTAGATAGGCACCTGAAACTCTGCTTTTACAGTAACTTGCAAGCCCTTTGAATTTTTCTTTTTTTCCTTTTTTTTTCTCTCCCCCCTTCTTGTGTTATTCAGCACTGCTACAACTGGGATCTTACCACATAACACATTTCTAGGCTATATGATAACACTGGAACAAATTATTATTGTTAATAACAAATAATAAAATTATAATAGTTATAACAATATTAATCATAATTATAGCAAATGTTGTAAGATTAAGAAGAAAGTAAAGTATTGATATACACAATGTGATTCATCTGCATATATATAAGAAACAAGATAGCACTGGAATTAAAGTACAATACATGTGATGGAAATATCTGAAATACATAATCAGCAGAAATTACACTCAAGTTTTGTGGATTGAATTATGATCTGAATCAAACTATTTCCTGCTGATCTATTATCTAAATCCTATGATTTATCTAATCTCAGGAATTTTCTAATTCCCATTACTTCATACCATTATGAATGAAGACAGCGCTGCAGGATAGAATCTGATATTCCAGTTCTTTTGGCCTTTGTCATCAGCTACTGTCTTTGTTATACATTGGAGAAGTATTGGATAAAAATCTTAAGGAAAATAACTTAAGGATATAGGGAAATATTAATTTATTTACTTTCCTGTACCAGTTGAATAGGAGGAGGAAGGCTGCAGGGTCACATGTTCTGTTGTAATTTTAACCAGGCCTTTAGTGATACCACAAGGGGCAATGATTTTAAACTGAAAGAATATAGATTTAAATTGAATGTAAGAAAGACAATCTTTACAATGAGGGTGGTGAGACACTGGAATAGATTTTCCAGAGAAGTTGTGGATGTGCTATCCCTGCAAGTGTTCAAGATCAGATTCAATGGTGAGAGTCATTGAGCATGCAAATTATTAAAGCAAAAGGCCTACAATTCTGGACTCCTTTCTGAATGAGTAACCTAACCACTAAGTGGTTGTGCAAAGAACACCAATTTGATACAGAGAGATTGAAATGAGTTCAATAAAGTAAGATTCATCTATCTGAACTAGCTGAATAAAGACAGTTTTGCAAGGCTATGTGGTTATTTGTTTCCAAATTCTTTGTGTTTTCTGTTGTTTCATGTTTGTTTGTTTTTTTAATTGAACAGTCTCAGGTTGAAGAAATTGACACAGTAAAGTTGAAGACTCAACAATGCTAAGACTATGCTAAGAATGCACAGTAGTTAAAATTTTAGCCTCCAGGGGAAGTTTAGTCAGAAGTGATAGTCACCTAGTGCATATCAAGTGCCTATGAAGTCTAGGTAGCATTTATAGATTGCAGTTCTGAATTCAGGCTCATGAGGAACATTTAAGGCTCTGGAAATTATCCTCAAATGCTGTCCTATTAGTGTGCACTTATCTAAGTTCAAGCATGTACCCATTTAAGCACATTACAACTCCTCCTTCAGGAACTTTGATTCCAGAGCACAGAGCTGCTGTGAGTGCTCAGAAACACATAACCCAAATGTTAGTTAATTTGGAATGAGAAAATCAGATTCTGTAATTACATTATCATGTAACCAGAACAAGGAACTGTAAGAAGTACAGCACTCAAGAGTTTGTTCCTTTCAAAAATGTTGTCAAAATAAGTGATATCTATATTTTTCAAAATAGCCTAACAACTACTTACCTTCTACATACAAGTATATAATCTTTAACTGTTGAAATACTTGAGTCATCTTTTTTCCTTCCTTTTTTCTAATTACATCAACAATCTGAGCCATTTGACTTATGTTGGGAACCAAACTGAAATAAACAGAAAAATATATAGTGATTGAGAGTGGGGGGGAAAAAAAAAGACTATAAAGGAGTTATAAAGAAATCTTGAGCGCAAATTGATTACTCATTATCTGACATGAGAAAGCAACTTTGGTGTTACTTTCCAATGATTCATATACTAATTTTTTACTGATATGATGTCTTATCTGACTTCTATTCTCTCCTCTTTTCTTTTGTCTTCCTTCAAAGACATTTGTTTATTATATATTCACCTTGTATCCTCAGCAATTACCGGAGTGCCTGAGGGGTTCTCAGGTATCAGTTTGAAAGGATTAAAAAAAAAAGGTGAAGCAAGGCCATCCCTTCCAGCTCAAAGAAGCAAAGGATTATCTTGGAGTGAAGTTAGAAAAAATAAGTGCAGTGTACACTCTTTGACTGCTAAATCAATCTTAGTAAAACAGAAAAGGACAGAATTTAATCATGTGACTTAGAGCATGGACCAGAAATTGTTTGGCAGTGGCTGTTTATAGCTGATGATATCTTAAATAAGTCATATATTTATCTCAGTCTGTGACTTTGCCTACACATTATCTAATTCAAGGTCATTAGAACCTAGATCTAGTTTCTATCTGATTAATAAAATGGAATAAACTAAAATAAAATAAACATACTTGTAGGAAATTATCTAGCAAATGAGTTCCTTCAAACTCTGGTCTCAGGAGAAATATTTCACCTCAAGGCATAACTAAATAAACACCTGTCAAAAGACTGGAGCTAATGCTAGTACTTTAACATTCACTGATAGCAGCCTTATACAGTGCTCAGAAAATTAAGATGGAAAAAAAATTATATATAATCATAATAATAATAATAATAAATAATAAGTTGTTGTTGTTGTTGTTGTTGTTGTTGTGGGGGAGGGGGGGGAAAGAGTTTTTTGTTTGGTTTGTTTTTTTTCCCCCCCAAGGTCAGTCATTACTTTTCATAATTCTTATTTCAATGACCTTTTAATTAGAGGTTTATTTTTCTATATCATCTTGGGGAATCTGACTCTCCAACTAACTGATGACTCTGTTCACTATTTTTGTCTTACAGGGATAAGTATTTGGATAAACTAAGGATTGAGGAATGGAGGCCCTCTTCTTTATTTCCTTTAGATTACTCTTTCTTGCTTTATCGGAGCCTATGGTGTACTATTTCTATATTTCAATATTTCATTTTTATCTCTAACTACCACTCCTAAATATTGAATATAACATTACATATTTTTATCCCCATAAACAGATTAAAATGCAATGCAATTTAATTTTAGCTAAATTGATTTTCTGAAGGATAATGTAGAGATTATTACTGCCTGTACAAATATATACAACACATTTTGGGAATTCAACATAGTTGTAATAGGTTAGATTGGATCCCTCCCCCAGTTACTTATTATAAACCTGCCCCAGAGAGAGTAAACTCATTACAGCTCAGAATTTGGAAAGTCAGAAAAAAAAGAAATTGTATTTTTACAGCTGAAACTAAATATAACAGTATAGACAGAACAAACTGTTACTGAGTATAGTAACCTTAGAAAAGATGGGGATGGGGACAAGCGATGGTGAAGCAACACAGCAGCAGCCAAAACAGTGGTGAGGGAAAATAGCAGCAGGTGCAGCAAAAGCAGCAGAAGCAGCAAAGGGGAAGATACAAGCTGTGCTTCCACATGTAAAGTTTTCAATGCTCCAATGAAATTATATTCACTTATCCACTGTTGCCATTTTATGACCTATCCCTGGAATGTTCAACTTTCCACTCAGAGATTCCAGCAATTTTCCGCTTTACAGTCAGTGTCTAAGTTTCTTTGTTTCTAAGTTGTCGGGGGTTTTTTTATGTCTGAGCTAAAAATCTAGCTCAAATGGCTGAAAGATTAAGTATTTACAAAATGTTTATTAAAGGTAGAACTAATTAAATAAAATAATATCAGAATAATGCACACAGATCCTCAGAGAAAATGCTAAAAATATTCACACTGTTAATTTAAGATCAATGAACATGAGAAGATTGTATATCCAGATACAATTAGAATATTTAAATATATATGGTACAAAGGATAAAAATCATGTAAACTCTAATTTACTTGATGCTCACAAGTATGTGGAAGTGTACTATTGTATGTGCAGCAATTCCTTTTAAAATATATTCAGCTTTATCAAGCCTGTCGTGCTTAATTTAAAAATCTATCTTCATAATGTAAAGAATTTTTTTTCAATTATGTTTTATATTGCTTTACTTCAAATTCAACAGTAAAATAGAATCCTAGCATCATAAAATCATTTTGCTTGGAAGAGGTCTTTCAGATCAAGTCCAGCTGTCAGCCTAGCCCTACCAATTCACCACTAAAACATGTTCCTTGGCATCACATCTATAAATGTTTTAAATGCTTCTATAGATGGCGACTCCACCACTTCCCTGCTCCAGTGGCTCACAATCTTTTCTGGGAATAAAGTTTGCTTAATATGCAATCAAAGTGAACTGGCCTCAGTACTTTGTTCCAGGGAATACCACTAGTGACTGGTCACCAACTGGATTTAAGTCTTTACCACCACTATCTGCGCTCAGCCATCCAGCCAGGTTTCAACCCAGCAAACCATTCACTCATCCAAGCCATAAGCAGCCAGCTTCTTCAAGAGGATGCTGTAGGAAATGGTGTTAAAGGCTTTACCAAAGTCCAGATAAACAACATCCACAGCCTTTCCCTCATTCACTAAGTGGGTCACCTTGTCATACAAAGAGATCAGGTTTGTCAAGCAGAAGCAGTACTGACTGGGCCTGACCATTTGATTGCCCTGAACATGCTGCATAATGGCACCCAAGATGACCTGCTCCATGACCTTCCCCTTCACCAAGGTCAGACTGAGAGGTCTGTAATTTCCCAGGTCCTTTTAGATGGGCATCATATTTGCCAATCTTCAGGAAGCTGGAACCTTGTGATAGCCCGGTTGTCTGTTGTCTCTAATACATATGGCAGGGCAGGGCTGACAGCCTATCATGATTCTATTGTCACAAATAAGGTGTGATATACCTAGTCTGCATAGACTGGGTGAGGGAGAAGAGCTACTGGCCTGGCAGATGGCTTAACAATGACAAGAGATAATTTCTGTGAAAGTGGAAATTCCCTCTTTCCTTATTTAAAACCACTGCAACAGAATCATGGAACTTTTGAACCTTGACAGGACACAACCTCACTCCCCACTGCCAAGGATTGTGACAGTTGTGACAGACCTCCCCAGGACTGCAGGAAAATGATGGAAAATGGCTCAGTGAGGACTTCCACCAACTCCCTTGGTACTCTTGGGTGTATGCCATCCAGTTGCATGGACTTGTGTACTTTAATGTGATGCCATAGGTCACTAAGCATCTCCACTTGGACTGTAGGGGCTTCATTCTGCTCTTCATCCCTATCTTTTAGCTCAGAGGGCTGGGTATCCAGCATACAACTGGTCTCACTACTCAAGACTGAAGGCAAAGGTATTGAGTATCTCAGCCTTTTCCTCATCCTTGATCACTATGTTGCCCCCAGAATCCAACAAAAGACAGAGATTCTCCTTAGTCCTCCTTTTGTTGATAATGTATTTGTAGAAGGATTTCCTGTTCTCTTTAAGAGTTGAAAGCAAATTAATTTCCAACTGGGCTTTGGCTCTTCTAATTTTCTCCTTACATAGTTTCATGACAACCTTGTAGTCCTCCCAAATGTCCTTCCTCTTATTCCAATGACCATAAACTCTCCTTTTCCCTCTATGCAGAAATTGAACCTCTCTATTCAGCCAGGGCAGCTGTATTCCCCACCGACTCATCCTTTGGCACATGGGGACAGCCTCTTTCTGAGCCTTTAAGATTACCCTCTTGAACAGTGTCCAGTCATCCCAGACTCCTTGGTCCTTCTGGATTGCCTCCCAAGGGACTATGCCCACTAGTCTATGAAACAGGCCAAATATTTTAGTTGTAATTTCATCCTTTTATTTACTCTTCAATCATTAAAAAGAACACTCTCAGAGTCCTCACCACACTTCATGATATTAAAAATCAAGGGATCCACCCCAGCACATGAAGAAAAAAAAACAAAACCAAAAATGACCCACCAAAAAAAAAACCAAAACCACAGAAAAAATCAAATACAATCAGAATTTAAGACATTCAAGAAAATTAACTGGGCCATATGACAAGAATCAGATTACTAAAGAATTTACTATATTGGGTATATTACATTAAGTTGCACAGGGAGAAATGCTTTTCATAAACACCTGGTAATAGGAATAATAGAATAAAAGGTATAAATGTATAATATAATTATATATATATATATATAAAATATAATTCAATATAATATAAATACATAATATAATTCAATGTCTGAAGTGTCATTTAATTAAGATTAGTCTGTGAATTATAGAATCATAGAGTGGTCAGAGTTGGAAGGAACCTCCAAAAGTCATCTAGTCAACCCTCTCTGCAGTAAACAAGGACACCCTCAACCAGATAACATTGCCCAGAGCCCTGTCAAGCCTCAGTGAGAGAAATCTGTCTGAAACTCACCTCAGACCAAACTGGCATCATAATGGTGAGCTGGGGAAAACATATAGAAATTATTGCTCAGTTTATATTNGAGTTGAAAGCAAATTAATTTCCAACTGGGCTTTGGCTCTTCTAATTTTCTCCTTACATAGTTTCATGACAACCTTGTAGTCCTCCCAAATGTCCTTCCTCTTATTCCAATGACCATAAACTCTCCTTTTCCCTCTATGCAGAAATTGAACCTCTCTATTCAGCCAGGGCAGCTGTATTCCCCACCGACTCATCCTTTGGCACATGGGGACAGCCTCTTTCTGAGCCTTTAAGATTACCCTCTTGAACAGTGTCCAGTCATCCCAGACTCCTTGGTCCTTCTGGATTGCCTCCCAAGGGACTATGCCCACTAGTCTATGAAACAGGCCAAATATTTTAGTTGTAATTTCATCCTTTTATTTACTCTTCAATCATTAAAAAGAACACTCTCAGAGTCCTCACCACACTTCATGATATTAAAAATCAAGGGATCCACCCCAGCACATGAAGAAAAAAAAACAAAACCAAAAATGACCCACCAAAAAAAAAACCAAAACCACAGAAAAAATCAAATACAATCAGAATTTAAGACATTCAAGAAAATTAACTGGGCCATATGACAAGAATCAGATTACTAAAGAATTTACTATATTGGGTATATTACATTAAGTTGCACAGGGAGAAATGCTTTTCATAAACACCTGGTAATAGGAATAATAGAATAAAAGGTATAAATGTATAATATAATTATATATATATATATATAAAATATAATTCAATATAATATAAATACATAATATAATTCAATGTCTGAAGTGTCATTTAATTAAGATTAGTCTGTGAATTATAGAATCATAGAGTGGTCAGAGTTGGAAGGAACCTCCAAAAGTCATCTAGTCAACCCTCTCTGCAGTAAACAAGGACACCCTCAACCAGATAACATTGCCCAGAGCCCTGTCAAGCCTCAGTGAGAGAAATCTGTCTGAAACTCACCTCAGACCAAACTGGCATCATAATGGTGAGCTGGGGAAAACATATAGAAATTATTGCTCAGTTTATATTATTGTCTTTAAATGAGTGAATATATCTGTTCTCATCACTTGTGCTCTCATTTAAGGTTTAGTCCAGACCCCTAGCTGCTGGTGGATGTCCACACTTCAACAACAAGCAGCTTTTTTTGGCCTCGGGTTTTTACCAGTTAAATTATTGCTATGGTTGATAGAAGGAGTATATCTGACTATAATTAGAAAACTGGAACAAGCCACACACATCAGTTTACTTGTTCAAAGGAGCCTCTACTTAAGGGTGTATGGAGCAATACTTTGAGAAGTATAGTAAAAGTTAAATTAATTCCATCTGTGTAAGCAGATTCCTAGAGGTTCCTTTTCCAGTAAGCGAAGACTGATTTTGTTTCCATAGACAAAGCAGATCTTAGTTGTTTTTACTCTCTGAACAGCTTCAGCTGGATATCGTTAGGCTGAGCACTACCACAGCACTCATTTCTATGTCACATGAGACACTAAAAAGTCCCAAACTAAATTAGAGCTAGACACAAAATTGTGGATCAGTTAACCTCTCAAGTAAGGCACTAACTGAACATAATTAGGTGGTATGAGTCTGGGACCTGACTAATTTAAGTCTGCCTATACAGTTTAGCATCTAGTTGACTTATCCTTTCTGAGTGTTTTTGGATTTTTATTTGTTTTAACCAAAGCAGTGACTTTTGAATACTTAAAGGGTTTTGATTGGAAATTCTTCATTATAAAGAAGAAACTGGGAAAACTGAGGGAAAAACCCTCTCAGTGGAAGTGTGAAAACTGATCCCATATTTGATCTGAAACAGAACACTAGGAAACTAATTTCACTCTCACCAAATGAAAAATCTAAAGTAAGAAAACAAATCAAGCATCTTGGTCTTACAGAATTTATCATCATTTGAGATACCTTAGAGTATTCCCTTTGTTATCCAGTTATATCTCTAGCAGCCTTTAGCTATGCCACAAGGGTCTTCGCTGTGTATTGCAAATCCTGTTCAGATGTCCCAAACATTTTCAGGCATATAAAATGACTCTTGATTACTATAGTTATTAAATGAAACCTCTTGTTTTGGATGAGCGTTTTCATAAATGTGCAGACATCTTTTATTACTGTGGCTTTACAACTGTATTAAAAATTATTCAGCCAACATGGAAACACTGTAATTTTCAACTCTCTTTTCTTGAAAATTGAGCTTAAGGATTACCATCTAGTGGTGTCAAATTTAGTGACCTAAAAATTCAGTCAAAAGCACAGAGTCTTTAATAACTGACTTGTTTCCCAAGAACTTTCTTGTTTCTAAAATTAATTAGAAAACACACAAATCTAAAAGAACTCGTCAAACAGTACCTGGAAGTCATATGTTGTAGTAAACACTTTTTTTTTTTTTTCATTCAAGTATCCACTTCTTCAGAAAACTGTCAATACCAGGGGAATGTAAAACTGATACTATAAAATGAGAGTATCCCACCAGGCCCAGGATTTCCCTCAAAATCTGATTTTTCTTGAAAGTGGCTCTTTGACTACTATGATGGCAGAGAAAAGACTTTTGAAAAAAAGTCAGTTTTGTAAATGCAAACTTGGATGTCCAATTCCTTGACTCATATATGACTGTCCTGTAAACAGTTTTGCTGTTTTCATAACAGCTCATCTTGAGAAAGATGACATGCAACACTTCTCTCATCAGAAGTCTGAAGAGTCAGTTTAATGAAGGTGAGCGTATGTGTGTTGCAGTTCGGAAAGCTTTTCAGTGTTGCTGCCAATGAAACAGTAAATTCTGGAAATTCCTTGTCAGTCTTTCAAAACAGTAGTCACAGCAACAAGAAAATCAACATCTGTTGTGTGTTTTTCCTTTGTTTCTTCTAATCGATTCAGCAAATCTTTGCCAAACATTTGCACAGCGTGCCATAGAAATGTCACTTGAGGGTGAAAAAAGTGTCAATTTATAAGTAAATGTCATTTTACAAGTAAATAGCATTGAACAGGGAAAGAAAAATGACACTAAGAAAAGAAGTCCAATAACTAAATGGCTGGTGATACAAAGAAGCAGAGATTGTAATAAAGATTCCAGTTAATTTGTACTCCATCTGTCTGATGTCTTGATAATAGTGGATAGCAAAGGAAGTGATAGTGGTGAGTTTTCAGAGTGTCTCGTCACTGGAGCTCTACCATTCAACAAGCATCTGCAGCAAGCATTAGTGTCTCTGCTTTAGCCAGTCATGACGATTGAATTGCCTCTTCTTTTCAATTCCCTCTTTTTCTTTCACTGAATCTCAGATTTTTTAGAGTTCCCAAGTAATCTCTGGCTCTGTTGTCCTAGGCCTGCCTCTCATTTTGTTCTCTTCACCTCTAGATCTTGTTTACATTCACTTATTTGTCCTGAGCACTGATGTCCAGTTGATACTTTCACCCAGCTATGTTACCTTTGAACATTTCAATATACCTACTGTTCCACCATTCCTATTTCTAGATCAGAATCCTGACTACTTCTCTATCTGCTTTTTGTATGAACTTTCAAATTGGTGAAAGAAGAAATTTATTTACCTTTACCAGCAAAGTAACCACTAAACATTCTAAGGCTTGTCGGACAGAATTCAAGTCTTATACATTAAGTAGACACAGATCTTTGAGGATTTGCATCTTGTACTTCATTATTTACAGACAGTCTTCGCAAAAGCTACTTGACAAATCATCTACAGAATTTATGTTCAATGGAATTATTGACAATGAGACTGAGTGTTGATATTTGATTAAACTTTTAGGATAGAAATATCAAGTTAATAACACAATCTGCAGTAATTACATTTGTAAAGAACAATGTCAAGGAGATGTTTCTATCTACTTCAGTATGTTATCTTAATCTCCCACACCCCTTGTCCTTTTGAAGTACCTCGCTCGTCTATTCTTTCAAACCTTCTAATGCAATTGTTGCAGAGTTTAGGAACGAGAACTTCTAAGTTCTCAAGGTGGAACTGGTGCATTATCCAGAAGAAAGAAGCAAGTCTGAAAAGGTGCTAGCAACACACACACACACACAAATAGGCAAGTTTAGTCTGCAACTTTACTGATGAAATGTATAACTCCAGGCCTTGAAAAAAAAAATTAAAACCAAAACCAAACCCATTAAAAATCTACCTTCTCCTTAAGAAACTCAGTTGTTTCTCTAGTAATTTCTGCACAGATACTAAAATGAATACATCTGACTTGTGATTTTGTTTTCTGACATCTAACCTTTCAGTCAGTTCTACATGTTTATCTGTTTTTATCTCCCACTTAAGCTTTTATTGCCTTAAACTGTCACCTTTCCCCTTTGTTGATTACAATCCTGGAGTGAAATTTTCTCATGCCCTCGGAGTTTCACAATCCAAACTCCTCCTTTTCCCAAAACCTGGTATGTTTGGGACAGATAAAAATTCCTATTTCTCAGTGAAAGGAATGTATTTAAAAAAAAAAAAAAAAATCTTTTTGTTCCAAACTGCTTTTTCTCCTTTTTTGATAAAAGTCAGTAGCAGAAGATGTAAGCGGTGACCCTGCTTCCTGAAAGCAGTTTTTATTAACTCCCCTTGCTTTGAGTGTCAAACAGAGAAGGCAGCTCGCAGGGCCTGGACTTTTTTTCTCTATGCCCTCTCTGCAGGTTTGTGATGGGTTTGGGAG
>WBNM01026937.1:8512-40894 GCA_013399055.1 Ramphastos sulfuratus
GGGGAAAGGAGGAAGAAGATTATAAAACTGATTTTTAAATCTGCTTCCCAATAACCTTTCAATGAATATAAAAATCTAAATAATACTTGGGGGTTTAAAATAAACATTAATCTTTCAATGTTAGGAGAAGAGGTGGGCTTTTTCTGTTGTATTTTCTAATCTACCTATAAACTTTTCATTTTAAACTACTTTATATCCAGTCAGTACTTTGGTACTACTTAGTATTTTCAGAAGCTCTGCAGTCCATCCCTCTGTCAAATACTTGCCAAAGTTTACAAAGGAGACGTCAAAAATTATCACAGAGCTGATGGTGACTGTAAAGAGACAGTCATCTCATAATATTTTTTTTGAGAGAACAAACTTGTGAAAAGCTCTGAGTCCCAAACCCATGAAGGTTCTCCAGCTGGTTCACTGGCTCCACCAACTCAGCTCCACCAGGGAAAATAACAATGAGGTGGCTTTTACAGCTTCTCAGAATATTTATAAAATATCATGACAGAACTGAGCAAAGACTGATGATTTCATTGTTGTGAAGACTTTTGAAACTCATTTTTATGGCCTCATAGGATAAAGTCCAAACTGTCAGGAAAATCTCATGCGTTGCTGAAAAATACATTTGCCGAGTGAAAAACTCTCATTTTAAATATTGCAGAACTCCTCTCTCTTGTCGCTATTTACTGCCAGCCTGCCTTTCCTCTTTTTCATTCCCCACTTCTCACACATGAAAGCTTTCTCAGACTGGCCCTGTGTGACCAAAGAGCTCTGCATCTCAGAAATCATCCCAGGCTATTGCCACAGTCAGTATACTCATAAAATATTTGTGGTCTGAAAAAAACCCCACCAATAACAAAAAAAAAAAAAAAAAAAAAAAAAAAAAACCCACAACACCTTGAGCTGGGTCATTTTGAAGTAGGATACAATGGAATATAAAGCAGTATTCCAATACAACCTGCAATACGGAAATCAAACTTACAATGACTAAATCAGCAGCTCCCTAGGTCCTGTCAGGATAGAGTGTAGTATAAAAATACATTTAGTGTATAAATAAATGCATTTTGTCAGAAATATTTAAAGTATAAACAATCCTAAGAAACTTAAATAAGAGTAGTTCTTCCTACACAGTCTTCTTTAGAGAATATAACTTACTCTGTAAAGTTATCTATGGGTTTGATTATGTTGCCAAGCTTGTCAATAGCTAGGTCACTAACCAGCCTTGAGTCTTAAATAAAAATATCTGTCCCAAATGAACCATACAAGGCACAAATACAGATAAAGTTTGATCCAGGTTTTCACTTTCATTTAGAGCAGCAGCTTTGTTTAATGGAGAGCTGCATCCCTCCACAGCAGATAGTACTTGGTCTTTTGTCATCTCTTCTGGTGTGTCTGTTACATGCAGGGACTTTTATTTTTCATGAAGCAAAAAAGAAAAAATCAAATAGTCACTCATAGCAGCACAAACACAGATCATGCTCCCAAACTTCTCCAGGGCAGTGAAAGAAACAGAATGCAGTTATTTAGACATGGCTTTGGCATCTGATTCATCATGATCAACTAAGATAATTCATGTTCTGAGCCCGAAATGTTAGTTTCTTGGATTAATTATATACCCATAAAATTTTGTATGTGATGCTAGAGTTAAGTTCATGTGCAAACAAACATCTCAGATAAAACATTTTAATTAGTACATATATATAGCTAAGAGACTTCGGTCCTTTGTTAACTGGATACTTATTCTCACTCTCTTTGCTTAAATTGGACAGCAGTAGCCAAACAGCAAAGGTTTTAAAATCTAGCCCTAAAAATATCTGATTTTGCACTCCAGCTCTTGGCCGTGTCGTCTGACACAGAAAAAGTAATAGCATTTCACATAGCTCCAGAATAAAAAGCATATTTACTGGCCAACACACCCTTCCTTTGTTTCTGTGAATATCTGCTTCCTCTTTCTTGACAGATGCACCCAAATTTGCTCTACATTGTCACAACTTCATTATTTTACAATTAATCCTATAAATAAAATTGCCAGACAAACTGCGACGACTCACACAATAAAATAAGGGAAGAGGACAGCTTTTAGAAGTCTTGAGAAAAGTTAAGTGGTAGTGCAAGAGCACACATTAAAGATTAAACGTTAATTGGTGTTGGTTTGAAGATGCGCAACATGAAATGAAAGTCTGTGTGGTGTGTTGACTTTGGCTGGATGCCAGATGTTCATCAAAGCTGCTCTATCATGCCTCCTCCTCAGCTGGACAGGAAAGAAATAATACAGTGAAGTGCTCTTGGGTTGTGATAGGGACAGGGAGAGATCAATTCACCAGTTACCAGCATAGCCAGAACAGACTTGACTTGAGAAAAGTAGTTTAAATTACGACCATTCAATTAAGATTAGGGTAATGAGAAATAAACCCAAATCTTAAAAACACCCTCCTCCCACCACTCTCTTACTTCCAGGCTTAACTACTCCAAATTTCTCTATCTTCTTCTCCCATAGCAGCACAGGGGAATGGGGAATTGGGACTGCACCCATTTCATCATATGTTGTCTCTGCTGCACCTTCATTCTCAGGGATTCTTCACATTCTTCCTCTGCTTCCACCATGGAGTCCTTCCCAATGAAGGAAGTCCTCCACAAACTTCTCTAACATGAGTCCTGCCCATAGGTTACAGTCCTTCATTACCTGCTTTAGAATGGGTCCCTTCTGTGGGGTACAGTACTTTAGGAACAGACTGCTCCAGCACGAGGCCACCATGGCACCGCAAGTCCTGCCAGCAAACCTGCTCCAGCATGTGCTCCTCTCTTCAAAGGTCCACAAGTCCTGCCAGGAGCCTGCGCCAGCTTAGGCCACCCACAGGGGCACAGCCTCCTACGGGCATCCACTCGCTCCAATGTGGGATTCTTCATGTACTGCAAGTGGCTATCTCCTCCAATGTGGACCTCCATGGGCTGAAGAGGAACAGTGTCTCGCCATGGTCCTCGCCATGGTCTGCAGGATAATTTCTGGTATGGTGCCTGGAGTGTCTCCTTACCCTCCTTCTTCACTCATCTTGGTCACCGCAGAGCTCTTTCTCACATATTCTCACTTTTATCTGGCTATAGCTGCACAGTGGATTTTTTTCCCCTCTTCTTAAGTATATTAACAGAGAAGTTCCACCACCATACCTTGGCCTTGGTCAGCAGTGAAGCCTGCTGAAGTTGCTTTTCAGACATAGGGGAAGCTTCTGGTACATGCATATTTCAATTTTTTTTTTTTTAAAGAAAAAGCATAATAACAGTTACAAATAAATTAATAACATGGATCTGTCTTCTACAGTTGTGCTCTTAACAGCTGAAGTCAGAGATACTTAGTTCTTTGCATTCCATCGAGAATGCAATTTGTGATTCACTACTAGACTCCGGTTTTAGGTTAATGATACAACAAAACCACCAAAGGATCTTGGATCTAGAAGCAAAAATACTGCACACCTAAGACACCATTCTCAACATAGTGAAGTAGAATAAAATTAAAATGCCAATGTAATTCATAGAGATGTCACTTTGAATATACAGCCTGGCAGGTTTTATTGTACTACTGAAGTGGGAGTAGCCTACCATCAAGTAATCACAGAAACATCAAAAGATTGTGTGTTGCTGCTGGCAACATTACTAAAAGAATAATTTGCAAATGTAGGTGGTCATTCTAATGAACCAAACCAGTAAGAGGAAAGAGGAAAAGAAATTATCACAATTTTCTAGAGAAAATGCTAAACAAAATAGTAGAAGGACATTTTCTTGTGTGTTATCAAGTACTGAGGTTGTTAAACTATTAAAACACCAGAAAGAGTGACTTCTAAAAGATAATAAATTAGTAAGACAGCCTAGGGTAGTAGTGTCCTGATTATAAAGGAGTATTAGAGAAAGTCGTGGGAAAGAAATGACTCAGTCATCAAAAAGATGAGTGATGAGATCCAGTGGCTGAAATAAAAGAGAATAAAGGAGAAAGTGGCAAGTCAGAACAAGAAAAAAAATTAAAACTTCCTACTGTAATATCACTGAAACTGAGTAAAGTTGAAGCTATTGACATGTTCAGCAAAAATGAAGACAGTGAATCAGCAGTATTTGGAAATAATCTTTGGATACTTTTCTGCTCATTTGACAAGACTGAGAATATGGCAACAGAATTTTTTGTGAGTACTGAAGTAAAAGTAGAGCTTCTACAGTGCTTCAGTAAGTGAACGGGAAAGAATAAATGCTCAGCAGAATGACAGAGGACAGACACAATGGAAGGTAAAAGCTTAAAACCCAGAAATCAGATTCATCAGTGAGTTGTTCTGGGGCTTGGCTTGGGTTTTGTTTGTTTGTTTTAGTATAATGGCATTTTTTTCAGTACTAGAACTCATGAGAAGAATATTTAAGGATTGTCATAGAGTGGGAACTAGTAAATTATTTTGAAGAAAGTGAAAACCCTTTCATGTATGTTGGATAGATTATATGAAGATATATATTAGTGTGTCATGAGTGAATTTAAGAGCAGCTGAAATAATGAATATGTATGGAATGTTGGTGATATTTATATGTAATAGCTAAGATATACCTTCCCTAGAGTATAATGGTAAAATGTCAGATAACAGAAGATAAATTAATAGTATTTCCTTATTCAAATTCTTCATTGCCTTTCTTTTCCAGGTGCATACAATGTTTATTTAATTTATTTTAATTCAATGGTCTTATGATGCTTAAATGAACTGTACAAATGTTACAGCAATAGAAGAACAAAAAGGAGTAATAGAACAATGACTTGGAAATGGAAAGCTTTTAAGAATTCTTGAGAGGCAAAAGGTACATAATGAGGGAGGTAAAGACTCCAGAAAGAATACTTTAGGACTTACAGAGTCTGTTGAAAGCAAAGTTGAACTAACCAAACAGACTTCAGTTGATGTGTGTTTGAACTTTGGTTCCTACTATCAGTATCCAGTTCTGGAACTTATGGTCAGATATGTAGACAGCAGAATAGGAACAATGACGTATAAAGAAGTGGCCTGAAAAATATACTTTGGAAGAAGATACTGTGAATGAAAAGTACATAATTGTAGAAAAAACATGAGCTAGAAGATGCTGGACTCAGTTCCAAAACTAAGTGAGAAATACAGTCCTATTAAGAAAAATCATTAGTCAGATGGCAAATAGATGTACATGGACATAAATTAATAGAATAAGATCTGCATGGAGTTTTGGAAAAGTTATAAAGAGATTGTCGCTAATTATAAGTCAAAGGAGAACTGAGAAGTGAAACTGAGAGTTTTATGGATATGCAGGAAAAGAAATATTCTCCTAAAAACTTGTTAAAAAAAAATAAGACAGACAGTAGCAAAGTTGTCAGTCCAGAGTGCATGGTATCTGGCCAAGCCTCAGCAACAATTACTCTTATTGTAATTGGAATTATCCAAAAGTGAAAACAAATTAGTGGTATCAGAGTATTAGCATGCCCTGGTTGTTCTGCAAGGTGTCAAGTATAAGAGAACTCAGACAAAATTGATATATGAATGATAATACACACACACTGGAGGATCTTGCAGACATTGTGGTCACTGAAAAACACACTAAAATGCACAGTAATGTGATTACGAAAGAGAAAGGAAATTTCTTTTCCAGCCACTTCTTCAGAATGTAGAAAATCTTGCAGCAAATAAAATTTGATACTATGACTAGTTTAGTTGGACCTATAGAGATTCTGAGGAATTGAAAGTTAACCAAAGTCCAGGAATTTTTAACACATTGAGAGCTAATTCAGCAGTTTACAAGATGACAGAATAAATTTGCTCTGAGTTCTCTGGGAAGGCAAAATCAATGGACAATGAGAAAATAATGAAAACAATTACAACTCTCTCAGGCCACATCAGACATTAGTTGATGTCAAGACAATAATAAGCAGTGTGTTCTCTTTCCCAAAACCCATCATTTATGTGGAAACAAACCTAAAACTTTAACATGCTTTTCCTAGGAAGTTTTAACAGATTTTGAACAGGAGGTTTTTCTGCCCTGAAAGAGGGATCAGTGTCTATCAACTCTGTTGGTTGCAGATGGAATGCAGTCAAAGTATTTTTAGAAATGTCTTTGATGCTATTTTTAATTTGAATAACACTTGATGTCCTCCTTTCCACGGGCACATTATTGATTTTTCGTGTACAATGTACAAAAGATCTGTCTCAGTTTTCACGCTAAAAACTCTTCACTGCTGCACTTTGTTTAGGATTACATAATTTTTAAAATTGTTTTTAAGTTTTGTTTTTTTTACAAACTTGTGTCTAACATCTAAATTCCATTTCTTATCATTTCTGGAAACTATCAAACAACACTTCATATCCTGCAGAACTTTAAAAATGTCATTATTATTTCCACCTGACAGAAATTTCAGTTTCCCACATGTCACACACTACCTAATTCCTGGTCTTGCTTCTAGGAGCTACTGCCTTTTGTGACTGCTAAAGCAATTCTTCCCTCCCAGCATTTGTAGCCCTTTTTCTATTTTTCAGTCTTTGCCTTCTAAGGCACAAAATCACAACTACACACATAGTACACTCTGATCACCTCCTGGTTCATGCCGTGCAAGACAGATAAAGTCAGAAAATGCCTTTTATTTTTCATCCCTCACAGATTAAGGATACAGCAAAAACCAGGCAATTAAAGACTTAGGCAGCTCTATACATGTCCTGGCAGTAAATTCAGTGTTGAAGGACTCTAGGCACCAGAATTTCAGCAGCTGAAATGAGATATTTTAATTTTTTTTTTTAATGCCAATGATGCTTAATTTGGCTTTAGCAGCCTAACTGACATCTTAAGAATCTAAGTCTCTGTAGTCAACAGCCCTCAAATATCATGTTGTTCATGACAAATTCAACAACTCTGTGGTAAGTCCCATTTTACTTACACAGGACGGTCTTAAATGCTTTAATATAAGGGACATTAATGGGTTTTCCTACTGGTTTAACAAGGTGGAGCTGGTATCACAGTAGTAATATTTTAGCATAGCAGATACCATAGCTGGCTCCACTGGCTTTTCCTAACACTTGATTTCTCATCTACCAGTTGTTGTGGAGGGTCAAAATGGGCCAAAATAGGCCTGAACACATCCTGGCTTGCCCAGATATGTTTTTCTGCTCTACCTCCTTATGTTGTTGGGAGAAGCAACCACAGGAAAGGAAGGCAAAAGGGCCTGGTGCCACCATGTCTGTCCAAACTCGTTTACGGGGTACCCACATGTGTTTATACACTTGTTTGTGTTCTGCCCTAAAAGGTAAAAGCAAGCTCTGACTTTACCTAATATGGTTAAGCTTAGCTAACTGTCATTCTGATTGGCTATTCTGTGTCCAAAGGCCCATTAGACTCGGGCTACATTGATAAAAGAGATGAGAAGGTAGAGACAAGGTGCTTGCTGCTTATTGCTTGTTGCTGCCGCCATTCTTTCTGACCTAACAGGCTCTCTGCTTCTGGCAGTGTTCTGCCTCATTGCTATTGCAACCTGCCATGCTCTAGAGCATTATGTTTGCTAAGCTATAAACTACCTCTACCACAAAGTAACAAACCCTGATACTTTGGGCTTGCCTGGAAACTGCTTTGAGTTTACCAGGAATAGGCACCAACTGCCTCCACGCAAAAGGCTTGCTTAGCCAGCGTGACACCCGCCAGTCTTCTGACGAGACTGCACATCCACAAGACATCCTGTCTGCCCCTCTGCAAGCCTCTCTGCTGAGTCTGGAGCCAAGGGGAACCAGAACCAGGTCAGAGATTGTCTGCTTTCTCCCAGCACCCCCTCTAAGAGCCTGGGAAGACCAGAATGGCTAAGAAGACACCAACAGAACTCCTTGCAAGTATGGATCTTGTCTGGAAACTGTAGTTAGCTCCCCAAGTTGGGAAATATTATTTTTGTGAGTAAATACTCAAAAGCCTCTTTGGCAAACTCTGTAATTGAATCTAATTGAATCCTAGCCTTCTGTCTTAAACAGAAAGGAGCCTCTTAAGTCCATCTAGTGGGTAAGTGGTATATTGATTGCAAGAACTTCTCTTCCAGTTCAATTGAGTTTAATGTTGTATTATTGCTAGTTATTTGTTCTAGATCCAGTTATTGTTTTATATAATGTTTTCATGACCATTGCAAAGAACCAAAATATTACTCAAAATTAATGGGCGAGTACTGAGAAAGTCATGAATATCAAAATTAATGAACAATATTAATTTTGAAAAAATCTCATCTCACATTAATTAATACCCTCCACTACACCAGTCTTTAATAACATTATGATTTATGCTATTATTATCACATCTTATGTATCATATTCAGTAATGACTTTATTATTTAATCAGGAAGTCAGCACTTTTCTAAGCATTAGTAGCACCTTTTTTTTCTTGTGCAATGTCTTCATCTCATAACTACATCCATGCCATACACAAGAGGATTGGTTGCAAAGTGGGATGAGAGACAGGAGTAAGCTACTGTTATTAACAATTATGTGATTAACTGTGTTACTGTGATTAACAATGATTAATACCCGATTGCATACTTGAAAAACAAAAACATTTTCAATTTCCTGCACAGAAAAGCATTACCAAAGCTTAAATCCCTTATACAAAACAAATTTCAAAACTAGATGGTTGCATACTACTTCAATGGCCCTTCAGTTTCTTTATTGCGAATAAAATAGAATCATAGAATAGAATTATAAAATCAACCAGATTGGAAGAGACCTCCAAGATCATCCAGTCCAACCTAGCACCCAGCCCTAGCCAATCAACTAGACCATGGCACTAAGTGCCTCATCCAGTCTTTGCTTGAACACCTCCCGGGATGGCGACTCCACCACCTCCCTGGGCAGCCCATTCGAATTGCAATCACTCTCTCTGTCAAGAACTTCCTCCTAATATCCAGCTTAGACCTCCCCTGGCACAACTTGAGACTGTGTCCCCTTGTTCTGTTGCTGGTTGCCTGGGAGAAGAGACCGACCCCCACCTGGCTACAATCTCCTTTCAGGCAGCTGTAGACAGCAATGAGGTNATCCCTGGGGGACACTACTAGTGATTGGCTGCCAACTGGATGTGGCACCATTCACCACCACATACTTGCTAGGTTTGATTAACCAAAAGTATAACACAGATGTTTTATTTGTGTATATTTTGACTAAACACACATAATCAGTCTATAAATGATGTGATACAGTTAAAATAATAATATATTTTTTTAAAATATTGATGGCATGTTTGTCTTCCAAAGTCATTACTGAACATATGCACCCAAATGAGAGGCATCAGACACCTGTCCTATAGCAGCCATTCATCACAGCAAAATAAAACTACAGTATACTTCTATCTAATAAGACAAGCAATCCTTATGACACATAAAGAAGCCTAAAGCATTGTGGTATAATCAAAATTATAATTAACTGTCATAAGGCTTCAGCAAATGTAAAGCACTATCTGTTTTATGAAACTTTGATCAGACTGTGATTAAATTATTTTTGAAGATATGCAGTATGTGTCAGATCTCAATTATACAGACCTATCTTACCTGCAGGGAACTCTCATTTCATGTGGTTTTTCTATGGAGTGGCTTTATAAAGAGTATTTTCGGTAGGTTTGTTTGAAAAAGATTAATTTTTCCCAGGTGGCAAGTGGTCTGACGCTCATCTTATCGTTTGTTGTTTCTAGAGATATATGAAAGACAAAAACAGCATAAAAAATTCTGCCTACTGTTTTTCTGAATTGGGAGAGATAAAAGCACCTTTGTGAGAGGGAAACAAATGAGTTTTCAACCTATTAGTCCCAACTGCTTGCCCTATCCTCATTACTGAAAGCATTGAGTGACAGCCATATCTCACATGCATAGAAGGACTGAAAAGGAAGTTGTGCTGCAAGAAGTTCAAGAGCTACCAAGTTAGATTAGTTAATATCCATCTTGTGCAATGATGTTACCATGTCTGTCACCACTGTTTAGACCTGGAACAGTCAAAGTGTACAGAAAGAATAAGCTCTTCATATACCATTTCAAATTTGTTTTACCATATCCCTCTTTCTTCATCACTTGACATTTTTTAGGGCCTTATCACTGCCTTTCTGACACCAATAACTCCCCTCAGTCTCCCTTCCCTGCTCCTGGTTTGTGAGCAGGACAATTTTCCTCTAAGATTTCATGTAAATTCATAAGATTTTGTTGAGTGCATCACTGCTAAAAATTAAATTAAAAAAATAAAAGGTTAAGTCATGGGCCAAGTTGCAGAGGACCTTACTGGATTTCCAAGGCTCATCCTGAAGGAACTTATTTTAATTTCCATATTTTTTAAGTGAAAATATTATTTCTTAATTAAAATATCATTAACTATAGCTCTAAGAAGCAGCATCTTTTCCAACTATGAATTATGAATGGACTGAATTATGTCAGCCCAGAAATCTGACCTATATGGAACAGGCATACAGAAAACATCACTATTCCTATAACCTCTTATCCAGCAGGAAAGAAAATGTTTGCTACTTCAGATGAAGAGTGTTTCATATATAACTCTCTACGATAGGTAAATATTTATGCCTTGTTATATTTGGTAATCAAACCTTAGTGAGTAAAAAAGTAAGGAGAGATGATCTTTACTCAAGGGGAGAAGTAGTGTCTGGGAGCTTCTGAGGGAAGATAATATTATATACAAGAACTTAAGGTGTAGCAGTCACAGTACATCAAAGTGAATTTCATATGAATCTATCCCAAAAGGAAAGCTGATCCTTCTTTGAAAAAAAAAAAAACACCAAAAAAACCAAACAACCAAAAAACCAAACCAACAACAACAAAAAAAAAAAACCCACACACCCGTTGCCTGTTTAGATACACTAGTTTATTGAAAGACAGTCTGCACAGGGAAGCCCAGCTGCCAGTCTCCTCAACATTTTTAGATGTATTATGGTATTCGCAGCACAAAAGTGAAGTTTTCTGTTTTGCTCAAAAGCAACTTTTAGTTTCTAGAGCAAAGTATAATTTATCTTCTCAATGTATGATTTAACATATTTTAGGTTTTGCATGGTTAGTTTTTCTGTTGGATCTGTTGCTATGTGCTATTCTAAATACAAGAAATAGCTGGTAAGGATAAAACCCCAAATGCCGACCATCTATAGTAGTTCCTTGTTTGCAGACAAAACTAACAGTAGAGGCAACATAGGCGCACTGCTGAATGAGGTGAGTGCTCTGGTGACAGAGGATAAAAAGAAGACAGAGCTGCTGAACTCCTTTGTCCGTCTCTACACTGCTGGAGTCCTCAGGAGCCCCAGACCCCTGAGGCCTCAGAGCAACTCAGGATAAAGGAATTTGCCTTGGTTGATGAGGACTGGGTTAGGGATCAACCCATGGGTCCTGATGAGACGCAACTGTGGATGCTGAGGGAGCTGGTGAAAGTCATTGCTAGGGCCACTTTCCATCACCTTTGGTAAGTCATGGGGCACAAGAGAGGTACCTGAGGACTGGAGGAAAACAAATGTCACTCCAGTCTTCAAAAAGGGCAAGAAGGAGGACCTGGGTAACTACAGACTGGTCAGCCTCACCTCCATGTCTGGGAAGGTGATGGAGCAACTTATTCTCAGAGCTGTCTCTAGGCATATCAAGGATAAGAAGGTCATTGGGAGCAGTGCTGTGGAAGGCCAAAATAGGCCAAATTAGGCCTAAACATGTCCTAGCTTGCCCAGACATGTTTTCTGCTCTCCCTCCTGCTGATGGGGGAAACATCATGGGAAAGGAGCACAAAAGGCCCTGGTGCCTTCCTGTCTCCTCCATGCCCGCTCCCTGCTTCCAAATTTGTAAACACACGAGTATACCATGTTTATACACTTCTTTGTGCTCTGCCCTAATAAGGTACAAGTAAGCCCTGGCTTCACCTAATACGGTTAAGCTTGGCAAAGTGCCATTCTGATTGGCTGATCTGTGGCCAAAGACCCACTAGTCTCAGGCTGTATTCATAAAAAGGGATGAGCAGATAAAGACAATGTGCTTCTGCCATTGCCTTTGCCTTAATGCACTCTCTGCTTCTGGCAGTGCTCTGCCTCATTGCTTTCTGGCGTTGCATCCTGACATGCTCTGAAGTACTATGTCTGCTAAGACATAAGCTAGCCCTGCTGCATAACAAGCCCTGATTCTTTG
Source organism: Ramphastos sulfuratus (assembly GCA_013399055.1). Lineage (NCBI taxonomy): Eukaryota > Metazoa > Chordata > Aves > Piciformes > Ramphastidae > Ramphastos > Ramphastos sulfuratus. Next base: position 20,649 of record WBNM01026937.1, read on the forward strand.
GGTTTGTCTACCTTGAAACTGCCTCGAGTTTACCAGGAATAGGCCTTAAATGCCTTCATGCGATAGGCTTCTTTAGCCAGTGTGACATCGTGCCAAGCCTACAAGACATCCTGCCTACACCTCTGCAAGCCTCTGCACTGAATCTGGAGCCAAGAGGAACCAGGATCAGGTCAGAGATCGTATGTATCTCTCCCAGCACCCTTGTTAAGAGCCTGGGAAGATCAGAAATCTTAACGACTATCAAGACATCGACAGAACTCCCTGCAAGTGTTTAGGTACTGTCTGGAAACTGTAGTTAGTCACGAGAATCCAGAGATATTACTATTCTGTGAGTAAACACTCAAAAGCCTCTTTAGCAAAACTCTGTAAAACTATCTAATTACAAATGCCTTCTGCCTTAAGCAGAAAAGAGCTTCCCAAGTCCATCTAGCAGGCAAGCAGTGTAATTGACAGCAAGAACCTCTTTCCAGTTCTGACAGTTTAATGTTTGTTGTATTATTGCTAGTTATTTCTTAAGTGTTCTAGATTCTGTTATTCCTATGTGTAATGGTTTCATGACCATGAAAAGAACCAATTACTGGGTGGGTGGCAAGAGTCCTGAATATCAAAATTAATAAACAATATTAATTTTGGAAAATCCTATCTTGCATCATTAACACCCTCCATCACAAGCAGTCAGCATAAGGCAAGTCATGCATAACCAACACAATAGTCTTTTAGGAGGATATAGGTGAATAGAAAATAGTAGCACAGTGGATGTGGTTTACCTTGATCTTAAGAAAGCATTTGACACAGCATACTCACAGCTAAACTGAGGCAGTGTGATCTGGATGATCAGGTAGTGATGCTGATTGAGCAATAGGTGAAGGAAAGAAGTCAGAGAGTTGTGGTCAGTGGGACAGAGTCTAGTTGCAGGCCTGTATCTAGTGGAATACCTGGGACCAGTACTATTCCATGTATTCATCAGCAACCTGGATGAGGGCACAGAGTGTACTGTCAGCAGGTTTGCTGATGACACAAAACTGGGAGAAATGTCTAACACACCTGACGGCTGTGCTGTCATTCAGCAGGACCTGGACAGGCTGGAGAGCTGGGCAGGGAGAAATTTAACGAAATACAGTTCAAGTGTAGAGTCTTGCATCTGGGGAAACACAAGCTCATGTACCAGTACAGGTTGAGGGCTGATGTGTTGGGGAGCAGCTCTGGGGAAAAGGACCTGAGAGTCCTGGTGGACAACAGGATGTCCATGAGCCAGGAATGTGCCCTTGTGGCCAGAAGGCCAATGGCATGCTGGGGTGTTTTACAAAGGGTATGGCTGTAGGTCTAGAGACCTACTCACTACTGCCCTGGAGTCAGGAATATTGTGCCCAGTTCTGGGCCTTTAAGTTCAAAAAGGACAGTGAACTGCTTGAGAGAATCCAGAGTGAAGCCACAAAGATGATCCATCTCCCTCATGAGGAAAGGCTGNGAAGCCACGAAGATGATCCATCTCCCTCATGAGGAAAGGCTGAGGGAGCTGGGTCTCTTTAGCTTGGAGGAGACTGAGGAGTGACCTCATTAATGCTTATAAATATGTGAAGAGCAAGAGCTGGGAGGACAGAGCCAGGCTCTTCTCAGTGATGTCCAAAGATAGTACAAGAGGCAACAGGTGCAAACTGAAGCATAGAAGATTCCATGCAAGGAAAAACATTTTCACCGTGAGGGTGACAGAACACTGAAACAGGCTGCCCATAGAAGTTGTGGAGTCTCTTTCACTGGAGACATTCAAAACTTGCCTGGATGCATTCCTGTATGACCTACTCTAGGTGATCCTGCTCTGGCAGGGGGTTAGACAAGATGATCTTTTGAGATCCCTTCCAACCCCAAAAAATCTGTGATTCTCCTACATCTTCTCCAAATCTCAACTCTTTACTTAATTTTCCTGGTGGGTTCTCTGCACCTAAATTTGTTGTCATTTCAGAATTTGGTTAATTTTATGGCCATGGCTCTACCATTAAAATTGTCCTCTTGCTAACATATTTATATTTGCAAAGAAATGTTTTTGCTGATATCATAAAGTAGCTGGGAAATAACCAAAGCACTGAGACAGCAAAAACTACTAGCGTAGACCCATTGGGTCTTTCCTTTTTATCTAGTTATTGATAACTAATCTTAATCTCCTTCTCTGCTCTTGCAGGGGGGGTGGACTAAATGATCATTTGAGGTCCCTTACAGCCCCTGACATTCTGTGATTCTCCATTGTTTCTGGGCTTTCATCTTTTATGAGCAAGTGCATCCACAGCCAGTTAGAAAAACAAGAAGACTTTGGGGCTCAGATTTCATACCAGCGGTTATGTTCTCCACATTTCCAATACTATTTATATTTGGGAGGCTGGAGACTGCAAGACTGGACTCACAAGAGAAAAGGGGAAAGGGTAGCTGAGCAGTTTCATAAAACTATTCACTGCTTGAGACTAGGGATGGTGCCAGTATCAGATCTGGTCACTGAGCAGATGGCAGAAGCTGGAGCCTACTCACGTCATTCTCCACTTAGCAGTGCATCCAGCCTTTCAGAATTTTCTTTCTGTTCTTATTGGTTTCTCAACGATAGGTATTAGAGGCTTTGATGTCACATCTCCTTTCAAAAGGTTGGGGTTTTTTTTTCTTTCAAACTACAGAAATCATTAATTAAGCATAGTGCCCTCTTAGACACCTTTGTCATTAATTATGAATGTGAACAGTCAAATAATCTATCCCTTTAATAATGCCAAGATTGGATTAATATCAACTCTGAACTCTAGGATGCCCTCCAAAGTTCAGAAACAAAAGAGAAAGTTAGAAATTAGAACTTTTAATAAAAAAAGGAGAATCCTTTCTGGAGTTGGCCTAAGTTGGACAGTGACAGGACTGCTGCCACAGCATCATCTTCCTCAAAATCTGCTCTCACGCTGAGTTCATATGGGAGAAGCACTGAGCCCAAACACTTCCTCTCATCTGTCCAGCCATTGTTCATCTAAGTTTAAAAATATTACTTGGATAATTATTAATATAGGATAACTATAATTGTTAAATTAAAACCTCTTTTCTGACTTTCTGGTTTTAATTTTTTCTCCCTGCCTACAGACAAAGAATCTAATTACATATCTACAGAACTACACCTAAGAATATGTAAACTTGTTATTTTAATATGATGTAAAATGAGGCTTGTCCATATCAACAGACTTCATATGATAAACTCCGGACTTTGCTGAAACTCTAAGCAATTTTCCAAAATTACTTACTAGTATAAATAATGACTATTGAGAATTACAGAAATTAACTGTATTTCTCAGCAGTAAGCTCTGTCTTGTCCTGATAGGTATCATTGGCCTGGCCTGGCCTTCCTACCTACATCATGTCTGCACTGACAGAGAAGAAGTAAGACAGAGGGAAAGAGAAAATCCCAGTTCACACTTCATGTGCTAACTCTGATCTTCGTAGCACTGGCTGTATTAATGGCACTAGATGAGCAGCCCTGTTAGCTTCAGTTAGAAAGCCCAAAATGGAGGTTTTCAGGGTCAACTGACTCACCTTGGACATATTAATAAACTATTTTAATAAATATGAATTATGTATATAACTCCAAGATAAAATATATATTAAGATGCTACATGCAATAACCTTACCTCAGCTGTACAGTGACATGAGGTAATAACCATATGGTTATGAAAAATAGATTTTAAAGTTTGAAACCCCAGATTAGATTTAGCTGGGGTTTAATGGCATATTTTTTATTATATAGATAAATTTTTTTCTCACTAGGAATGACTGCTGGACAAAATTAAGACTATGTGGTGACTTTAATCTCACACTTCTGATTTTAAAGTGATTAGAATTCTTTCAAGGGTAGATTAACTTTAATTTGGAAGACCTAAATCCTTACTATGAAGTAATTTCAACATTCTTGTAAAGATTTTTTTTTTTTATTGATACATATCCTACCTTAGCAGTCTTTTTTCCTTCCGCTAGGAATTAGAAAGAAATTGAGAATGAACGTTAGTATATGCCATCCCTAGATAACTGAAAATGCAAATTATTAAAAATAAGTATTTTTTTATTATTATCATTTATTTTAAGGACAAATTCACAGGTTTAACTGGCCAGCTGAAAGCAAGAATGTTGCTCCGTTGCATAAGGTGGGATGCCTAACTAGAGAGAATGCAGCCTGATCCTTACTTTGTCAGACTTGCCCTGTTTAAAGTTGAAAGCATGAACAATCCAAGCCTTGGACTTGCTGGGCTTCCTTTCCACATCCCACACCACAATGCTGTAAGTGGTCAGTGGTACAGGGCAGCAGAACCATTAGGAACCAGCATGGAAGTGATGTGGCTAATCTGCCCAAAGGAATGCCTCATCTATGGGGTCAGCCTGCTTCTGCAAGGCAGGCAGGTGGCTGTTTGTCTTACTTCTGCTGTCACAATAGTCCTATTTAACAATTTGCTGAGCAGTTGTTCATAATATCTGTTCCCTATACAACTATTGCAAACAAAATAATTATTAATAAGCTAATGTGATTACAAGCTAGGCAGAATTTAGGTGAGATTTAAACCCATTTTGACCCTATAGATACATATTCTCTATTGCTTTATTATTCTCCATAGTGAAAAAGAATGGACACATGCTACATTTTCTAAAGGACTCAGAGTGTAATTAATATAAATTAATGAATGACTTACAGCTCTTTGAACCAAGGACAAATGTTGTAATTTTGTGAAGAATATGTAGTCTCTCTCAAAGAAATCAAAGACATCCAATATCTGAATTAACTATAAAAATCAAACTCCTTAACTCAAGAGTTACAAGGCTCTCCATAATAGCAAGGAGGAAATTAAATTGATGTATCAGTAGCTAGGATATTGCCATGTAGAAATAAATCACTGTTTATACTATATTGCACTTTGCAATATTAGAAGAGTTGAGAGGAATTTGATTAATGGAATAAGGCAGCAGGTACATTGCCTGTAGCATTGGTGGAGTGTATCTCAGAAGTTTTGCTCCACATTTGTGATTTTTCATAACCTCTGTTTGATTCTTCTTCCCAGTCTCTCTCAACCATTGCTAAGCCAACTTCATCTCACTTTCTGCAAGATTCTGACACCAAATAATTTGTTGATTATTCAATGTAAACCTATGTTTGTGGATAAATTTTACTGTGCATCATTTGGTCTGCTCATGGTTTTTTGCCACTGACTTAATTGTGATTTGTTTATAGCAAATATAGTAATAAAGAGCAAGCAGGATTTTTTCCTTAGTGGAGAAAATTGGGTTCCCAGTGTTAAGATGATAAGCAAATCTATCTGTTGTTGGTCTCAAAGGAAATCTATCTGTAGCTTAAGGAATGAAACTTAAAACCTTCATGTATATTTCAAGCCTGTTAACTGAGACTATCTTGATACAGAGTGTGTAAACATTTGTCTTGAGGATCCAGACAGCCAGGAATTAGCCACCCAATTCATTCAGTTATTAATGTTACTTATTTGTTAGGAGTTAATAAGGTTAGAATCAAAACCAAACAGGACAGGTGGGAGAGGAGATATGGAGTGAAATGTGTCTAACTGAGCTGCATGAAGAACTTAACCAAAGGAGAGATGGTGAAGATCCCTTAAAATCTGGTGAAAATGTTTATGGATTACCCTAAAAAGGGCAAAGAATCAGTTTTTGTGATTGCTTAAATACAGGAACTTATAACCAGATTAGTGTGGCCAGGCATTCCACCTTGAGTTTGAACTTTGGATTCCAAGGATACTTCATGAATAGCAACCTTTTTCCATGGCACTTCTAGATTCTTCTACTATATTGCAAATGTCCTTTTCTTCAGTAGTCCTGATAAAACTTCCAGAAATATGGAAATCTCATAAGGACATATATTGCAAAATAAAATTTCACCTTTACATCCTATATATGCTGAGTCCTCAACACACTGTATTTAAGGATGACAAGATAAACTTAAGTGCCTGGTTGATCTAACATATCTCACATCAGACTTGCTGTCTTCAAATCCAGCAGTGCTGGTACATGCACATCTGTTTAGGAAGAAAAATAAGAATCAAGAAAAAGCAGGTACATACTAACTTGATGCTGTAATCAGTGAAATCGTAGAAGAGAAAGCAATTGACTCCATTTTAAAAGAAAGCATTTTCTGAAGAAAGAATTTTCTGAACAGAGTAAGTCTGAACAAAATATGCCTTCAAAAATCAGCTAATATCTCAAGTCAAAGGGGTAAGCATGTGCCCTGGTAAGGTATAAATCCTGCCAGGCCAGTTTAACCCTTGCTCGTCTCCTCCTGTTGTGGGTCCAGGAGTTGAATGGATGAGCAAACAGTGGAGGGTTTGGCCCCAGCAAAGCCCTGAGGGCTAGGAGCTTAGCACCACCAAGTCAGGTGTCTTGTGCTGCCCCTCAACACGCCTGCGTGGTCACACAAGGCACGAAGCTTTGAATTCATCGGCCAAAACACTGCTGCTAGTGCCTATTGGCCAGTTTCATTTTCTAAGTGATGTATTTAATGGAGGGTGATTTAGAAACTGCGCCTTCCTTGTGGTGACTCTCCACCGGGAGCAGCACCTCAGTCATGCCTCGTTTAACTGGGAATCACAGCAGCCACGTTTTTGCAACGTGCACCAGCAGATTAGCAGCAACTCAGTTCTTCTCTCCTTCCCTCTGCCTGGAATAGTTTGCATTTTACCCCAGGATCATAACCGTGGGTTTGGAAGCATCTTTGTGCAGGAAACTTACTCAGGGATCAACACGTTGTGAGCAAATATGCTAGAGTTAATGCTAAGACTCCATAAGCATAGTTAGAATTTTCCTTGGGTTTACGTTCCTATTTTCCAAGTTCTGATTGCTTAAACTGTTTAATTCTATGTTTCTAAATACTTTTTGTGCAACTACTTCCTGTCGACTGAAAATCCAAAGAATTTCAGGGAATTTCCCCAAATTTTGGAATATTAATAATAATTAAAAAATCATACCAAAATTAATATTCATACTTCATAGACAAGTATTACTTTCTACAACAGCATATTCAGCTCTTTCTTACTACAACACACTTTTGCACCTTCTCAGAAACAGTGCAGGGAACTTATTATCAAAAAATATGGTACCTAACGAGTTCAGTTCATGGCATGAAAAACAAGGATGACTGAATTGATTTTGACCAAGGATCTGGTTAGCATGCTGTCTCCCTCTGGCCTTAAGATCTTGCTAAGGGAATAGTAAAAAACACAAGCATATGTGAGTATTGCATCCAACACCACTTCCCAGAGTCCAAGAATGATTGTCTTGAATGATTTTCTGAGCTTGTTGAGCTTTGCCTGTTCAGCAGCCCTCAATGTACTTCTCTTCCAAGTCCTTTTCACTCTTCATGTTAAACTGCCTGCATGCACAGTATCTTCCAAAAAGAAGGTCTGCAAATTTCTTGCCTAATGAGTAAAATGTACCTACTTCTCTCTATATATAATCTGTCATTCATAGGGCCCTTTTCTCATGTTGGAAGGGAAAATGAATAAATCACCCATGTTCACCTTCTCCTTGTCGTTGTTCCTCAAAGGGAAGACATTTTCTTGTCCTGTCCTTGTTTTCCTGACTTTCAAATTGCAAAGCAGTCTGAGAAGAGGGGACATTATGAACTGAAATATTCATGGTGTGGTCAGCAGGATAATAAGATGCTGATTGATTTTCTATTTCTTTTTCAGTAACTAATAGTATTTAGCATACTTTTTTGACTGTTATTGAGCATAGGGCTGACATCATGAGACTAGTAGTGCCACCAAATCTCAATAGTGAGTGGTAATAGAGTTCATTATTTCTTATGAGAAATCAAGACTTTTTTCACACATGTATCATTTGATATTTACCTGCCATAAATTTTATATACCATTTTGTTAGCCAGTCACTCAGTTTTATAAATTTCTTCTGTAATTATTCACTATTCTTTCATTGCTACTGCTAAGAATAATTCTGTAACATCGGCAAATAATCCCATCTCACTGTTCATCTCCTACATCATTTTGACCCTTTTGAATAGCACAGGTTCCAGTACAGACTCCTTAAACAACTGCACTGTGATCTCCCTTCTTAACAAGAAAGGTGCATTCATGTCATTTAGTCCATTTTTTAGAAAAAAAATGAATAATCAATTTAAGTGATGATTAAACTATGGGGGAAATCTTCCGAAGTAACTTTCTAGGTTCCTTAAAAGTCTTCGTTGAGGTACATTTCTAGAAGCATAGAAGAAATGCAATATATTTTATCAAGGAGACCACTTCTACAGATAATTTGTTGATATTTTAAAATCTGCAAGAAGCAAATATTCCCTTTGCAGAGGCCACACTGACTCAATTCAAGTAGGTTATATTTATTTATATAATTCCAATATATGCACATCTATTAAATTTGTGGGTTTTTTATTGATTCTACTAATGTTCTTGGACATGTTCAGGAACTTTCAAGGTTGAGTATAATGTGTGTATGCTCACTTAATCTTACTTTAGACATCAAAGACATTTGATTCACCTGCAGTTGATTGAACTTAAAATATGCAGATCACCCTAATTTCATGAGTCAGATTCCTTTCATATTATATACTTAAAATCTTCTTTTGAAAACTACTGGATAAAGTAGCATTAGGAAATTCACTTTGTATTTATCTAATGCTAATTATCAGTATTAGTCACATAACATTAACCATGCCAATTTTGCAAAATTAAGCTGTTGTTACTGAGCAATTTTGGTCCACAAGATAGAAGCAATTTGAAACACAAGCACAGAAAATTTATTGGCATGGTCACGTAAAAAAAACTAAAAAGAAAATGAAAACGAAACAAAAACCCACAAAACAACCAACAAACACAAAAAGAAAACAAAAAACCAACCAAACAAATGAAACCCCAAGCAAGTCTGAAATTGAAGAATAGTCGGCCTTTGTACTTACTCATTCCTCATCTCTAAACTACATCTAGCTTGTATGTATTCTGGTCACTAACAATGTGTGCAGTCTATCACTTTATCTTGGCAGACATCAAGCATAGCATTTAAAGTAAGCAAATCTTTCAAGTGAGCTCCTTTTTTACGTAATGCCACTGATAAGTTTCCCATATGTTTAGTGATGTTGTTGCCATGGCTTCTGACATGACTGTATGAAGACATTCAGGAAAAAACAGTTGGAGGGGTGATTTTCTGATAGGATATCAATTAATCAATATTTCTGTTCATGAGAGGAACTACTTGTACTGCTGAGTGGGATTGCACACAAGCTTGACAATTCACCTGACTTATGACCCTTATCTGTTCTGGTGTTGGGGTCAAAGACTGACATTTGTGACAAACTGTAAGTGTATCTATGCTATAAATATCTCTTGCAGCTGAAATTAAGCTATGACTACATCTTTGTGACCAAAAATAGACTAAGGATAAAAGCACAGTGCACTCGTTGAGTGTATTGTTTGTAATAAGTATGAGCAATTTCAGACAAGTCTGACTGTATACCTCTGTGGTACTCTTAATAATGGACAACATGTATGATTTAAATAAATAACATACATATAAAAATAGTAACTGCTCAAGACCTGGTTATTACACCTAGGATGAAAGAAAATGCTAAAGATTCCAGCTTTGATATTTTATAGAAATAGGGTGCCAGTCAAGGGTGTACAAAGTCATAAAATATCTTAATTGTAGAGAAATCAAGATGTAAACCTAAGACTTGTGAGAATTATAATCATTATTTATGAACTAAATTAGCTCAAATGCATTGGGAAGAAATTTTTGTTAAACTATCTCTAAATCTGGGGGGAGGGGAGTTATTTCTTTTCTTGAGACAAATGGGGAGGTACTCTCAAAGAATATAGAAGAATTTTTAATCCAGCCTGAACATTTTTCTATAATGCATGTTCCACTAAAAAAACAAAAACAAAAACAAAAAAAAAAAAAAAACAAACAAACAAAAAAAACCCCAAACACTTCATATTATAAAGATGTGTACCTTCTATAGGTTGTTTCTAGTGAGGGTGACAGAATTATTTTCTACTTTCTGTTTACTTTTGCTAAAAATTCCACAATGAAGCTTTGCAAAAAAATCCAAAAAACACATATGTAGAATTTGGCATCAGAGATCTGGCTGAGGAGCAATGGTAAAGTACCCTTGTAACAACACAGACAAGCTTTGTAAGCCCTATACCATTCACTTAGCATGAAAACAATTTCTTCCTTGACTACTGGATAATTGCATAGCTGATGACTCGCACTTAGAAAAGGCACTTAAATGCATCAGCAATGCTGATGTTGACATCTGCCAAGGTCATTTTGATGCAGTCTTTTATAATTACTCATTTTCATGAAACACACATAGACTCAAAGTGTGCCTTACTTTCCTTAGAGATAGCAATAATGGAAACCTAACAGCATTTTGAAATGCTTACATTGTCATGGTGGAAGTTGTTCTGGAATTAATATGGGCACCAAGGGAAAAGGACAGGATGCTACATCTGAATTTCAACTATGCTATGACTCCCTGGACTTTTGTTCATATAGGCTGAACTATGCATGCTATTTAGCTGTCTCCTAAATGTACAAATGATGCATTTCCCAGATAACCACATCCATCTTAAAAATGGAGGCTCAGAATGGATTTCTAGACATCTTAGGAAGATCAAATGATTGAAGAGGTGAATAAAGACACTAAGAAAAAGACAATTAATCTTAAAATTCAGTATGTACTTCTTGAGCAGAGAGCTCCAAAATGCTTCTGAGACAAATGAGTGAGGATACAACTGACTTCTTCTAAATTTACTGAATCAGATCTGGAACTTGACCAAACGATGCAGAAGCCTTGCATAAAATATTTGAGAACCACTGACTACCAAACAGATTTATCTCTTCCACCTGTCAGCTAGTCAGCTACTTACATTAGATCTTGATGATTTGTTTGAGGATACATGAAAAACAAAACAAAATAAGGCAAGGCAAAAATACTATAATTTCTAAAGGAAATAATATAAGGGAGAGATTACCTTTCAAAAAATTTTAGGACTGTTAATCCTATCAGAAACTAAAATTGGTTTTAGATATCAACTCAAAGAAGATGCAAAGAGAGCGAAGGCAAAGGAGGGAGGCACAGAGTGAGGGTGGGCATATCTCTAGAAAAAAGAGGATGTCATACTTTGCCAAACAGAATTTGATGAGGTCGAGAATTACGTCTGAGTGTTTCAAGGAACATTAACAGTAGGAGACTCCAACACTGTTAAAAAACTGTGTAGCAGTTTTTCCATGGGTCACACAAAGCAGCTTGGCTTTGCAGTTTTTTACCTCTATTAAATAACAATTTTGTGTAATGCTGAAGTCTAAGGAACCTCATGATGCGTAAGTCTATGGGACCAGGTGATATGTATTTCTGGGTTCTGAGGGAACTGGCGGATGAGGCGTCTAAGCAACTATCCTTCTCATGTTTGAGAAGTCATAGCAGTTCAGTGAAGTTCCCACTGACTGGAAAAGAGAAACTATTCCCTTTTTAAAAAAAGAAGACTAGGGAAACTGCAGGGCAGTCAGTCTCATCTCTGTGCCCAGCCAGATCATGGAGCAGATCCTCCTGGAAACTGTGCTAGAGATCATGGAAGATAAGGAAGTGATTTGTGACATTTGAGTCCATGATCTTTCAAGGTCCCTTCCAGCCCCTGAGATTCTATGATTCTATGTGTGCTCAAGCCCTAGAAAGCTAGCCACATCGTGGGCTATATCAAATGAAGTGTGGTGAGTAGATCGGAAAAGGCAATTTCCCCCTACGCTCTGTTCTTTGTGAGAACCCATCTGGACTATTATGTCCAGCTCAGAGGCCCCCAACATAAGGTCATGAACCTGCTTGAGTGGGTCCAGAGGAGGGCCATGGATCAAGGATCTGGAGCAACTCTATTGTCAGAACAGGCTGAGAGAATTGAGTTTCTTTAGTTTGGAAAAGAGCAGGCTCTAGCAAGGCATTACAGCAGACTTCCAGTACTTCCAATACAGTACAAGTTGCCTGCAGGAAAGGTGAGTGACTTTTTACAAGTGCATGTAGTGATAGGACAAGAGGTAATGGTTTTTAACTGAAAAAGGGTAGATTTAGATTTCATCTGGTCTATACTGTAAATCTGAATGCCTGAAGAGAGTAAAAGTACAAGAAAGTAAAACGATAATAACATTCTTTTCTTGGTTTGTGCTATACTTATTTCTGTTATGCAGAATACTAAATGCTGTATATTACAGGACAAAACAATATCCAGAAGATTCCAGACTTTGTCTCTACAGTTAGCAGTGAAGCCAGGGGCAATGCTCTACAAATTGGCAGCATCCATAGGGCTGAATCTGAAGCCAAGTATCTGTTAAGATATGCCAGTTCTGCTTACCAATGACTCAAGAACATGCATTTCTTCAGATACTGCAATAAGTGTAAGACAGAGCATTACCTAAATTATATTCAACTGCTTGGCACAGAGACATGTTTTATAAGAGTAATGGTGGATGACACTATAGCTCTGATAGTGAATCTGAAGTAGTTTTCTTTTGTCAGTAGAACCATGAAAGAAAAATATTGTTATGCTTCTATAACTTGTGCCATTTGTAAATGTATAAATTGTAACGGTTTAAAATATGTGGGTGCTCACAAACACATACAACCTGAATGTCAACTTCACAATATTATCCAACAATTTAAAACACTTATTGCCTGTGAATCCCCTTTATTTGATTTAGCTCCTGTGCATTTCTTTTTATGATTAGCTGTAACAGAAATAAATCGGGAGTACTTCAGAAAACACTTTGCTGCAGCATAATAATTGTTTCTGACATCTTCTCTCTGAAGCAGACAGCTGATCTTAAAGAAAACAACTAAAGCTTATAGGATAGACCCTCTCATAGCATAAAATGAAGACAGTCCACTGACTTTAGAAAATATGCATACAGTATAGTGAAAAGAATGATTACTTCACTATATTTCTGGTGCCAAACTTTAGTCCATGTTTATTGAAAATAAATTATATTCAAAATATTACCAGATCTAATAAAAAATGTCCTATCCTTGCATACTCATACTAATGATTATCATATTATTTTGAAAATATTAGAATGCAAATCAACAGCATTGATTTAATTGATTACACACAGTATGAAAAAGAAGAGCAATGTGCTGTCCATATAGCCACAGGTTAAAATATAATTAGACAAATAATCTAGTAAGTACTTAACTAATATTTACTGTGTTTAACTATTTATACTCAGAAACAGTAGGATTGTTTCAATTTCCAGAAAGAATTACTTGGATAATGCTTTTTTCAACTACTACACTGACCCATTCTATATAATATTGTCAGCTGCCCTCCGACTCCAGGAATTTAGTAATTGTGATTGCTTAAAAGCAAAGAAAAAGAAATTTTATTTTTTTTTTTTTAGCAACTAGAAGTGAATCTACATGGCTGACAGTTATAAGGAAATTTTAAACCTCAGTTTTGGATGTAAACCAAGTCCCAGAAACTCAAAAGAAGGTTTCCTGCAGGCAAAGATCTGGGTTTTGGCTTGTCTTGCAGCCACAAAGAGTGGCTGCGATGGGACAAGGATATGTCAGCTATATGTGGCACTTTTTCATGGAGGAAAATGTATTTCCCATAACTGTAATTTAAAGTCTTTGAAAACACACACCCACTTGCACAAATCCAGATTACTCCCCCAATTATACGAAACACAACCTGCACAGTAGTTGTGCAAGTATACAGCATTAATCCCACAGATTAGAAATGGATAGGAAATTGAGAACAGATGTTTCATAGCAGTGCTGTTGTTAGAGACGACTGAATTACTGCCAAGAGTACTAATATATCCACATGATATCCAATAGTGCCAAGCCTGGGTGCTCAATTACCTTACACACGACATTATGTTTCCAGCTCCAAAACCATCTCATTTAGAGCTCTGGGATTCTTCACAGCAGTGCATTGCACTTTATGGACATACTCTAGTGTCTCTTGAGATTACTATCTGTTTCCCTCATTCCACCATCTGCACGGTGCATGGTCTGCTACACCAGGAAACATTTCAGCAAGCAAGGTTAGTTCTACTGTTACAAACTCAACACCAAAAAGCACACCTTGCAAATAGTACTTAACATCTTAAAAGGTTTTGGTTCACTGCAACTAAGGGCACGTAAAATCTATAAAGTAATGGTACCAACGGTCTTAATAGTTAAAGACTAGCAAATACGTAAAAAAAAATGAATAACTTTTTTTTTTTTTTTGTCAAAAGTGAAATAGAAAAGACTGTCAGTCAGAGATTGCATAGGAAAAAAAAAATCTTCAGCTAGCTTTAAATTAGACAGTGGGATTTCAAACCATGGCACAATACTGACATGCTTAAGAGAAATATTATTTTTCACAGGGTGTTACAAACAGTATTGTCAGCATAGTAAGATTATCCTGTGTTTTAAAGAAAGAGAAACAGAGGGAGAGAGGGAAATACTGCTGCTAGGAATGTATTAGAGACATAAATAAATTATGTGTGTGAACAGTGATCCATAGCAAAGAAAGCATCAGGAATGCACATATGTATACTTTGAAAGGGGTGAAATGGAAGCAGAATCATTTCAGAGACAAAATACCAAATGTCTCTAAAGTGGCAGCTTTAAACACCATTTGGAAAACAGCAAGTGATGATTACTATAACTGGTTAGTCTAAGAAATAATGCTGGAAAAAGAAAACAAGCAGCTAACCACTGTTTAAGGTACATTCCCACACAGAGTAGGAAAAAAGTCCCTGACACTCCTGCATTTATAGAAAAATGGACCTGGTGAAAATATTGCTAACAACAATATTTTTCTTAATTTGTTCTTCAGAAGACAGAATGTTATGTGTGCTCTTATCAAATACTGCTTATTATTGTACTTGTTTCACATTTTGTGAGAACTTCACCTACAAAACATTGTTGAAATTTAAATTTCAGTATTTTCAGTAGAAAGGGTTTAAAAATAATACTGCAGAAAGTCTTACAACCTAGAAATCAGTGAATCCTAGAGCAGAACATTTTTTGCCAGCAAAGATGACACAAAAACTCGATGGAATACCTGCCCCAGAGACAGTAAAAAATAAATTAATCAGAAATATGAAACAAAGTAGTTCTCCAGACTGAACATGCACTGGAATTAACAGTGCTCACATGAGACTCATAGAGTGAACTAAAGCTTCAGCTGTGTAATACCAAAGAATGATACTATTTCCACAAATCTTTAATGCTCTTTGAAATATCAACAGTCTTTCTGACACAAGACTATTTCTTGCTGACACAAGACTCCTTCTACTTCAGTTTTTCTTCTTTTCATGAAATGGATCTCCATACAAAAGTCAGTATAAATTCTCTTTTCCTCCTTTTAAAGTGATTAGAAAAGCATTTTTCAAATAACAGGGAGTAGGTCACTACCTATCTCCTTGGCATCAGTGTGCATCACAGTATAGGAACTGTTAGGTTTCACTGAATTGTAAAGCAAGTTTATTTAAGATTACCATAGTATTTATACCACTAACTATTACTTAGCACAAATGTGTAATGCAAACAGTAGAAGACATATATTTTGCTAACTGTATGTGTCTTTATTAGATGTACTTACCACTATTTGTTATTAGGATTTTGTGAAACCTACATCAGCTTAAATATTTATGGACTGAGGTTGTAGATGTTTCAATGTGCAAACTATTGTAGCTACAGAAACCTATTTTAATTCCTCAACAAAGAAAGGGGAAGTAAACAATAACTGACTGAGCAAATAAAAGTCTAAAAAGTACTAATAAGAAAGGGGAGATTTTTATTACCTAGGTAAAGCCTAGAATACATTAAGTGTGGCAATGAGGTTGGAAGATGGGTAGATGCACACATATAATATCAAATAGTGTTCACATTTAAGTCTGCAAATAAGTAACATCAAAGTGGTTTTCTTGGTAAGAAGTAGCACAAAGGATATATTTGAGGACATAAAGTTAAAAGAGAATCAGTGAAAGGAGATAATAATGCTGTGCATGTAATCAAAGTAAAAACAGAATGAAAATAGCACTTTCTTAAGCCAACCTGATAGGTATAAGATACACTTATTAAAGACAAATGATGCATGAATAATAATACTACTTAGTAAAAATATATCAGGTACAAAGAAGAGTGTGGGCATAAGTAATACAAAGCAAAGAATGTTTAGAGAAAAGTATATTCTTCATCAAACACCTGAAGGTCCAGGGGAAGAAAATAATGATTATTCTATAGAAAAATATTTCAAACTGTAGAAAATTAATGACAATTGGGTAGTTGTCAAGAAGTAGCTTATAAAATAAAGATAAAAGGATAATTCAAGATATACAGTAAAAATATCTTCTATTTACACAGTTACAGAAAGCTAACAGAAAATGGAGGAACAGGATATTCTGGTGTTGGAAACTGAGAAGGTTAACATAGGTGGAGGGGAGGGGGGGAATAGGGATAGAAACTGACATCCAAACAGAGGAAGGAAAATGTCAAAATTCTTCCCCGTTGTGCACTGAACATGTAATTAGGCAATTAGAGCTATACAAAGCATTGAGAGCTTCAGGCTCAGAGGAATTACATTTTAGAGTTCTGCAGAAGGCAGGTAGAGAAATGGGAAAACTATTGGCAAAATTTAATAGTGCACTAAGGGCAAGGAATACTGGAGGGCTAGAGGACATATAAAGCTGCAACAGTGTTGAGGAAAGGAATGAAGAGGAAGTGTAAAAGACTTAATATCCACAAGAGAGATACTGGGGACATGAAGATACTTGAAAGAACTACGCTTGTAAAACCACTAATGTGCAATCTAGTCAGTGCAGCCAAAATGTACCAAAATTCATAGCTGGATGCATAAACAAAGGTAAAATACCAAATGCGAAAGCTCCTGAAGACCTTGAATTACAGACATACTATAGACTAATTTTGATCTCTCTAGGTTCCTTTCGTGTGATTGTTGCTCTTGCACTATTATTTTTCTGTAAAAAATAAGAGAATGTTCACATGTGAATTTCACTCATTTATGGTGTTTTCACATAGGAAAGTCCATCATTAGAGAGGGTTTTATGGTGAATGCTAGATTAAATAGAAACTAAAGTCAGTTTATGCCTCTAGTCTGGACTATACACAAACCATTTGGGCCCAAGCTTAGCTGTGCACTTTTAAGTATATATTAAGCTCATACATTAATTTCTTTTGTATATAGAAAGGTTTACTACTAAAAAGAATGCAATTCTGAAAAAGCCTTAAAGCTTGTGAATTACTTCATTTGTGTAGATGTCAAGAACATACTTATATAAGCTTACTGAAAAGGAATTAGATCAAGTGCTTACTTGAAGAAAATGTGTGCTTAATTTAGTACTTTATTGAAAGAGAGTGAAATTTTCTGTGCTTAAGTTCAATCACTCTAAACAAAAATAATTTTAAAGAAAAATCTATTTTTTCCTTACTGTATTCATAAATTCCCATGGGTCAAGCACTTGAGTTTGGATCGCAAATTTCTAGAAACAACAGTTGTGTATACAAAGTGTCTGCCTGCATTATTGGTCCCTCATCTAATTCAGGGCCTGTAGATTACAATATGATTTAGGTGAGTATTCCTAAACATTAGACATAATTTTGCACATAATTTTGCACCACCAGAAACTGAATGGAGAAAACCAGCATAAACTCCAGAGGAAACTAGATTCAGGGCATTTAAACAAAATGGTGTTTCCAGAAAGTATGATTTGTTTGGAAGGAGAAAGTTCTGGACTCTGATAAAAAAGTATTTCCCAGTCAGATTAAACTAAATAACAGAGGCTTGAGGAATGTGACAATCATTCATTTGCTTTTGTATATACTGTAAACTTAAGCATGAGGTCTTCTGATTTAAAAGCTGTGTAAAATTAATACCAGTACTATTGAGAAAATACTGAGAAGCAGAACAAATTAATGAATGTTTAATATTTTTAGTTTATGGACTGATAAATTATTCTTGCATTTTATCACACAGAGTACATGGTAATGATGGGACTAGAGACAGCATATTATCACAGACAAATAAAGGCAGCCACAAAGCAGAACACAGAGGAACAAAACGATTTCAGGTCATTACGGGCAGTACTTTAAAAGACTGAAAGTGCCTATGTAATATTACATGCCACTTTTCCTTAATTTATATAATTTTCCTTCCACAGCTTCAACAGCGAAAAGATAATTCCTGAGTTTCAGGAGAAAGAAAATTATGAGGGCTCTTTAAGAATTTCCTTCCTCTTCTTACAATCTCTTAGCCTTTATATTGCCTTGTGAATAGGATGAGATAGAGGTCTTTATTTGACTGAGTGAACAAAAGGATTCACTGGGAGTTTCTTCAAACTCAGGAGTGGCACATCACCCTTTTACCCTAAATGGCATGCTTTGTGCAAGCAGCTCATCTGCCACTGGGGGTTAACAGCATTTGTTTGCATACCTTGTTATGTACAATGTTCAATTCACTTTTTAGAATAAGAAGGTGTTTTTTTTCTTTATACAGCTCTCACTTAGAACAGTCTGAAAAGAGCAGGTAGATTGCAGCCTACTTTTAGAAACTTGTAAATCCATGAGAATGTAAGAGATTCAGGTCACCAGAATTTATTAAATTCCTAGTTCTGTATTTCTCCCTTTTCCTCAACCCTCATAAAGACATTAGAGATACAAATACACATACATATATGTATCATTTGCAGTCTCTTTCCAGGTTTAGGCACAATCACTGTTAAGTTCAGCCCACTCATGAAGGCTATCCACAAAATCATGAAAACTAAAGGATTTTCACTGATAAACCAGATAGCAGAGATTTAGTAAAGCTTTTATACTAGTGCCTCTTATGACAAGTTCAAACTAATATTACTCCTTAGGAATAATGAGTATCTTAGCGAAACAAGGCTTATGTGAAGATGCCTGAACATACATGTGGTTTTCTCTGTCTTTCTGTTCCATTGCACTAATGTTTAGTCCACTGACTGAATTCAGGCAAGCATGAAAAGGGGAGAGGGCTATGCAGTCACTAGGTTATATATAACAAAGTCTATTCAAATGTGGGCAAATGTGTGGAAAAAGTCTTGCTCACCACTTAGGCTCCTTTTAAAAGAAAATATCCAGACAAGAGGCAGGACTCAGCTACAAGACACAAACTCAAATGAAATCACAGTCCCTTAATTCCAACTCTCCTGCACTGCCATTTGTCACTCATTTAAACTCTTGTGTTTCTTGACAATCAATGTTAGAAACAGTGTGAGTGAAACAAGATTTTAAAAGAAAAAAATCTGATTTTAAAAGTACTTTTTATACCCTACCACACTGGACCACAGTCTTAAATTTTTTTTTCTGAACTGTTTCACCAGATGCCTTGTTAATTTAGAACATGATACTTTTGTATTCGTCTGTCTGTCAGGTAGTCTACCTGTTACTGATATTTGTATGCCTACATGAAATGCTGTGATAACTGGACTTCCATTATGAAGTCTACCACCATAATAGCCACCCATTACTGGCTATCTCAGTGTGGAGTCCAAAAAGTCAGAACTATGTCAAAAAATAAGAAGTATGCTACAGGTCCCAGAATGGCCCTTCACATGGAGCTACATTTTAAGCTGAGATACTAGATAAAAGGAAGCAATCTTTTCCATAGACAAAATTTCCACCAATTTCAGAATTTCCATGGATGTAATACAATGTATATATGGCCTTTTGTAGTCATAATCCCAAGAGTATTTAGTTTGTTTCCTGCAACCTCTTTGCTTCTTTCCAAGCATGTTAGACTACTACTGAAGATAAGTGTATGACAGAGAACAGTATAGATATGCCCATACCACATTTTAACCAGTGTTGTACCTATACATATTAGACATTAATGTGGCATTACACTTTAAAATTAGTATAGATATATGAAATTCATTCTGCTACTCAATAATCACTATATCATAGTATGCACACATACTGCTATTCTCAAAATACTGTGAGAAAAAAGGAAACACACCTTAAATCATAGAATTGCCACAGAATCATACAATCAACCAGGTTGGAAGAGACCTCCAAGATCATCCAGTCCAACCTAGCACCCAGCCCTATCCAAATAACTAGACCATGGCACTAAGTGCCTCATCCAGACTTTTCTTGAACACCTCCAGGGACAGTGACTCCACCACCTCCCTGGGCAGCCCATTCCAACGGCAAATCACTCTCTCTGTGA